>LBNU01018144.1:54178-107097 GCA_014162995.1 Artemisia annua | reverse complement strand
ATATATATATATATATATATATATATATATATATATATATATATATATATATATATATATATATATATATATATATATATATATATATATATGATGCAGATTACATTTAGTTGTATCCATAAAACAGATTTTGTCATTCTCCTTTTGAAGATTAGTAAAGTCTACCACAATACCATTAAGAGAAGTAAACAAAGAATGTTTTTTCCTGGTAACGATGTTTGTCAGACTTATGAGTGAATAATTCACGGGGGTTTAACCCAACACAACACAAGCTCGACTTCGGTAGAGCCCTCTGATCTTTCTAAGAGATTGGTGTAGCTATGTGCAGTTATTGCTATTAGTAAGAATTGAACTTAAGATCTGTCATATTTTATAATGATAGTAACAAGTTTTTTTGTCACTAGCCGTTGGAAATTTTTTTATTGTTTGATAGAGTAAAAACAATACTATAAAAAAGTTCATGAAGTCCATTGATTTGTAGTGCATGGATTGTGTTTATTTACATCCAAATGTTCAACAATGAAATACCACAGTTTAAATGGTGCCATCATTGTATTTTTGTTTAGTTACAAAATAAGTTGTTAGAATTTATTTGTTGCCGCCATTATATGTGTATACATTACTAGCGTCCACTCATATCCATAATTTCGAGCTATAGAGGGCTATAGAGGGCAAGGTACGGTAATGTGGGGAGGGGCGTTATGCTCACGTGGAGCCAGCGTTGGAGGCGTTACCACACCAGACCAGGACCAAAACCAACGGCGTTGGGGCCGGCGTTGGTAAACAAATGTGCGTTATGCCCGTTTTTTAATGGATTTGAGTTTATATTTGTGTTTGGTTTGTGTACTTAGTGTGTGAAGGGTGGTTAATTGTGTGTTTTAGTATGCTTGCAGGATGCATGTGTGGGAGATAAAGTTAATTTTATTTATTTATTTTTTAAATTGTGGGAAAATCATAAGGTGTGATGAATTAATTTTTGTTAATTTTTTTATTTTGCTGTCCTTTTTTAATTTAAATTTGTTTTTTTTTATTTAACGAACGAAAATTTAGTTTCTTTGAAGAAATAGAAAATCAAAAATAAAATTGTGTGTCCCGAAAGGGGTGTTTTTAGATACAACATCTCGATTATTAGGATTACAGTTTTAGAGTTGTAATTCTCACTCAGTTGGGCAAGCTCAATGAGTGGGGCATGAACATTATAAAACCACTCAATATGAAGGTTCAAAGTGCAACACAACAAGCCACACAAATTTAAACGATCTTTCAAAAGCGTCTAAGTAGATTAGACTCCTCATGGTCAAGGAAATCCATTCCTACAACTAGTTAGGAAGTCGACCCCAAGTTGTCTGAAATTGACATCCACTAATTGCGCAAGTAGACTGATTGTTTGGCGGGTTTGGCTATGTAACTGATTGTAAGGTCTCATTTTATCTAACCCCATAGTTAGTTGTGAAATTGATGCGCGTGGATTGCAACACGCACTACGTTTTACCTCTCGAGGGATCTCGAGAAGCTTGCAATCCCCACCAGGCAGTGTACCTGACCGATGTAGTATAGTGTAGTGGCAAGTACCGGGGGATTGATCGTTCTCTCGCAGGGAATAATGTTCGTTAGGCTAAAGGCTACTCTAATCTAGGTCTAAGGGTGGAGGAAGATTCTTTTTGTATTTTTATATTTTTATGAAAGCAGGTAAAATCTCTGGTTTTGGAGGAGAGGGCGGAATTAGTTGCTAGTCAACTAACCCAAGTTATCTACTTTTATACTACTTATATTATTGTATTTTTTTGGTTTTGAGAAAATCAGTGGTGGAGAGTAGTGTTTACTTAGATTTCATTACTCCCTAACTATCTTTTACCATGTAATTAGTATGTTGAGTTTGCGTGGATGACGGGTGTATTCCTAACAAGTCGTAGGGAGTGCGTTCAATTCCCTAACTCTATAAGTTCCTACCTCACTCTATGACGATACGTCAAGCATCCTATCATGAGCTCACCGATAGCAACCTATGCATGAAATACTACCTTAAAATCGATAACGCACATACGATTCACGTTTCTAAAGACGTTCAAGCTTGTTACCGTATAGGAGATTAGCCAGTTTTCTCTAGTCTAACGTAGATGAAACATTCACCCAAACACAATCACAACATACACATCACATGATAATCAATAGTTAGGTTTCATTAGATCTAAGCAAACACAAAGTAAATTAGCCTAGCATGTTGAAAGAAAGACAAGCACAAGCATATATCACACAACACATAGACATATTGTATGAATAAAGACTTATCTTGGATTAAACATGCAAGTTAGAGGGGTTAGGATACCCTCTAAGGTCTGTAATACACGTACTAGGGTTTAACCCTAAAGTTCTCCACTCCAAAATTCGTCTCAAAATAAGAAAAAACGTTCTATATATATAGAAAACGCGGGCTGACGGCGTCAGCCCAATAGGTGACGTCGTCAGCTCGGCGATTAGGGTTTCCTGACGGCCTTGCTTGACGTGGTCATAATTGCTGGTTCCAGATCTGACGGCCTTGGTTGACGGCATCACCAAATTGCACTACAAACTCTCTGGCCCGTCACGAGTCTTTTTTCCACTTCTGGACTTCACTTGTTCCTGACGGCGTCACTTTGTAGAGTGTGACGGCGTCACCTTCAGTAATCTTCAAGGTCTTTTGAGTTTTTGTTGTTTTCCGCACTTTTTCACTCCGAAAACGCCCTAAAATGCTTCTTTTGTGATTTTCCCTTCAAAAGTACCTAAAATGAGAAAAGAAACGACTTTGGGTAAAATCCAAACAAAAAACATACGAATTAGGACTCAAACCGACCCCTAAAAACGTAACATTTTTCGTCTCGTCAGAAATCAACCTGAAGTCGTGTTGTAACTAAATATTACCATGCATTACCTATTTTATCCAAACGTTAGGTTGCAAGATAAATAGCTCATATAACCCTCAAATTATAGACTTGGTTGTACTCCAAGTTTTCATTATCTAACCTTAGAATTATCAGAAATCCAGCTGGAAGTTGTCTACAACTAACCATCTCAAATCAAGCTATATATGTTATCTAAGTCAAGTAGGTGCTGCTATTCTCTAATTTATATGGCAAGAAAGCAACTCTAGACTTTTCATATTCCAAAACTATATGGAGATGCACGTACAACTTTCTTCGAATGGTTGTTTTGGTATAAGCAATTTTTTTTAAGCTCTAGTCAATAAGTAAAGGTGGCTATATGTCATAATCTCGAAATAACTTATTATATTTGAATGTGAAGCAAGCATGTGTAGATTAAATGACTGTACACTGACATAGGCAAAAACATCAGCTCATATTTATGATGTTTGTTGGGAGTTAAAAATCAATACTCGGTATATGACAAACAATCAATTTATGCTGTGCATACTGTTGTCGTCTATTTAAAATCTTTTACACACATTTGTCTTTCAAAGCTTTAAATATTAACATTTCTTCATAACATACTTGCCAATCTTAGACTTAATATATTGCCAATCTTACAAGGGTGCACAAATGAAGATTTCAAAAGAAAGAGAAGTGTATAAATGAATTATACCATAAGTTAAAGGTGATATATGCAAAGTTTAAATGCTTGGTGGGTCCCAAAGACTAAAAGCACCCATATTTACATGAAAAATGAAATAAATAAATAAATAAATAGATAAATAAATAAATAAATAAATAAAAGCTGTTTACAATCAAAACGACATCTTTTATCCAAAAAAACCTCTTAACTAATTACCATTACTTATTTTATCCAAACCGACAACATTTCGAAAGGTATTCAAGCCATTGGAGAAACAGGCAACATTCAAGCAAAAGTTACTCAATAAGATGGTATTCAGGCCATTGGAGAAGTCAAGTTGACAATGGTACATTTCGAAAAGGTGCAGGGGCTCTATGTAATCTGATTCTCCTCATCTTTGTCATATGATGATAAGTTGATATCTTTGTAAGTGGTAAAAAAAATAGCAAGTTAATCTCTTGATGAACACTTTTTTAACATGATCCTAACTTAGTTAACACGTCTAGTGGAACCTGAAATTATGTAACTTGTAATACCAATCTACCTTTCATGGATGCTGACATATAATACGTGTTTACGCTAGCTGTTTTCTATTATAAAAGATTATATAAAAAATGGGTGCTTATTGAACGAATGCGACATCGAGTAGCGTATTTTTGTATTGTAAGTTGAATCCCACAGACGTCTTCTGTTTTGTTTGAAGTGTTTGGTTATCAGCTGCAGTTTCCTCTGGTATATGGCTGGCTACCTAATGGACTGTTTTGACTCAAGATTTGATGAATGTGTTTGTATGGCTCCTTAAGGTTGTTCTTTTACTAGAATCCGAACACTAAGCTTTTAGAAACAACGATTTCAGTTGCTTTAATGACTCGAGTATCTGGTAATGTTGACTATTATATTTATTCTATAAGCTATTACAGCATTGTTACTACTAGACTGCGAACGAATGCATGCAAGCGAACAAATGTTGTTGACCCAACAACTAGTTTTGTGTGCAAATGACTGGTGTCTTGAGTCACTAGTCTTAATCAACCATTTAACTGCAATCCCGGGCTCAAAGCCAAACGTTTGTCTAGGCTGCTTGGAATCAAACTAAAATGGTAATTGAGTGCTACCGTGACCATATTAATTAAAATCTTGAAAGAGTGAAACAGTAGTAAGATACATAACATAATAACTTCGTATGTGGGTCAATTTGGGATTATGTAATTTTTTGTAAATAATAAAAATATAAATTTTATTGCATATTATGTGTAATTTTTGTTATTTTATAGTGTAGGTAATTTTATATGGACTGTTGAGATAAAAGACGGACTTTCGAATGATTATAAATAGTTGAGGGGCTGTTGTGCAAAATGTGAAATCCAGTTTTGGGCCAAATATGTAAAATGAGTTTCTATAAAAACCTACCCACTCACTCACCTCATAAACACATCATCTTCTTCCTCATTTTTTTAAAATAAAATCTGTAATTTTTTTTATTCTATATATATATATATATATATATATATATATATATATATATATATATATATATATATATATATATATATATATATATATATATATATATATATATATGTGTGTGTGTGTGTGTGTGTGTATATATATATTTTTGTAGTATAGGACTATAGGAGTAGGAGTAGTGTAATTTAGTTTTTATGCTTTTATGTTTAAGTTTATCTAAAGTTCTTGCTTTCTAATCTTTTTTTTAATATATGTCTTGCACTTTATTCTTTTAAATCTTTAAATCCCAAGTTTATCTTTTTTTATAACTTTTTAAGCTTTCGAAACTCTCATTCGATAAATCAGGATTAAAGTGACTAAAAGTAAGAATCAAGTTATGATGGTGGAAATTCTAGGGCAGCCGTCCCTTAATTTCTCATCTTTACCCTCTTTTCATTTAATTTTAAAAGTTGTAGTTTTTATCTAGTTTTTATTTGCTAAAAAAAAACGTATTTTATTTTTATTAATTTCTTGAAAGTATTTACTTCCGTTTATAAATTTACGAATCTTAGTTTTGCTTTATAGTAGTATTTTTTTAAAATATTTCTATTTTCGTCTGTTTTAGTATTTTCAAATTATAAAATTGCGTTTTTTTAATTATATATTTCTTTTACAAAAATTCCATTTTTAAATTTTCTGTTGTTTTCTATCAATTTTTAGAAGTTAGATTATTTTTTGTATAATTTTATTGCAAAACAATTGTAACAAATATTGAAAATCGCATTTCTATAAAAAGATGAATTACAAACCTAAAAACTACGATTGTATCACTGGCTACCTAACTTAACTAAAAACCAAATTTCTTCAAACCACCTGATTGAGAAATCTACAAATTCGACCTTTTCTCAATTAAACGGGCAGCAAGAAAAGCCATAAATATAACAATATTGTACAATGACAACCAAACAAAATATAATGAATTTTTTTGAACCATTTCAGCCCATTTACCATCGGTATGAACAACCCTAGCCCGGTTTCCGTAGCAAAAGAAATCCTCTCTTTGGCTCGTGAAGAAGAGGATAAGAGTGCTCAACAATGGGCCAAGGAAGGTATTTCTTTTGCTATGGGAACCGGGCTTGGGCTGGTCAATACTGATGGTAAATGGGCGGAAATGATTCAGAAAAAATCATCATCTTTTGTTTGGTTATTGTAAAACCCTAAAATCTTTAACATTTGAAATTCCCATATTACCCTTAAACCTTTGAACATATAAGAACATAATATGAAAGTATAACTTAAGTGTTAGAACTTTATAAATTTGAGAGCTACTCAATAATAAATCTAACTTGTGATATATAAAAAATTTAAACAACCTATTGATCCTAACCTAATATCACGCCTAACATGTTACTGAATGGGCCAAAACTTTATTTAAAAATGTACACAATATATATTACTTATAATAAGAGATTATATACTTTTGAATTGAAAGAAATCTCCTGGTCTTTTGGTCATCCACTATTCTCGGCCAACTCCTTCCATATCTCCCCTCTATCTCAAGAGTTAAACCGTATCTTCACATTCAAAATCTCACACATACAAAACCCTATAACTAAATAGGTGGCGGCATACTTTAGTTCTTCTCACTTTCTATCATAAAAGAAACGTGTACAAGGAGGCTGGTGATCATGAAGGGGTGTTGATCGTGGTCCTTTTGATTCGAGGAGGCGTGGTAATTCGATCGCGGTATTCTGGTTCGAGGGTGGTGATTGCTTGTGGTTTGATCGTGGTATATTCGATTCGAGGGGTGTTGGATTGCTTCGGTTGGTTTTGCTCGTGGTGTCATTTGGTTTCTTGGTTCTTTCCTTTCGATCACGCGACAAGGGTATTGTGTCACCTTGCCCTATCTATCTTTCGTTTGATCTCTTATTCTCTTGTATACGTATACGACATGCTTATAACAAACTAAGAACTGGACCATAGGATCATATAAACATGCATGTTATACGACTGGAAGCTTACATAAAATCATAAAGATGTCTCACATAAAATGATGAACGACTGAATTAAGAGTAGCATGAAATCAAGGCTGGAAGCATGTTTAAAGATCATCATAAGTAGGTTAATATATATGAGTATTTCGTAAAATCTGTAAGTGAACCAAATACAAATAATCGCTGCGTGAATACAATAATTATAAAACCTATTCAGGTCGACTTTGGTTTCTGTCCTACTGTGCGGATCCGTTGTGGTACGCGACTAGAACGTTTTCCTTTAATCTCTTATTTATAACAAGAAGATGGAAAGTGGAATATATATACATATAACATGCAACCTAAAATAGATATAAATCGTAAAATATATGCATGTATATTTTCAAATGGTAGTCACATGAAATGATAGAATATGTCCTCTATATCTGCGTATGAAATGAGCTAAAAGCATGCATGTTTGTGTCGTAAATGCGGGGGTCGAAAGACGTAAAACAAGTTAGATTTGATGTGTTATTTCATGCGTGTGTTAAACGTATAGGATGTGAGCATGGTGTTGTTGTTGCATGGACTGTTACGTTATTGTCTAATGTGTAGAAAAAAAGGGTGTCGTGTGTATATAGATGAAGTGAACCGATGTCGGGTTTTAAATAAGTCTTACACGATTTTATAAAATCTTGGTCGTCGCGGCATATATATTAAGATCGTGGGTACGTTAATAAATTATATAAAATTATTATGACGGAGTCCAAAATTATTATCTTAATATTAATTTATTAAAATCAACTTTAAAATTATTTTATTTGACTTTAATATTTGGTTTTGATAATTTACGTTTATGACCCTAAACTTTACTAAATTATCGTACTTAACCCTAAACTATTATATTGATCATTTTAACCTCAAATATTATTAATGGTTCATTTTAACCTTAAAGGATTAAATTATTATTTCGGAAAACTTAATAATATGGAAACTTACTAATTCGGGAAACCTGCCTATAATAGAAAGCTACTAAAAATGGAAAGCATATTAAAATGAGTAACCTAATTCATTGGACTTAAAGTAATACTTGGTATTTAATTCGTATAGGTTCCGTGAAGCGGGAGTGATTCTTCTTGTGACCTTTCTGTTTCCTATTTTGCTTGCTTTGAATAAGGTACAGATATTCTGACCTTCTCACAAGTTTCTCATGAACTCTTGCTTATCTAAACCTTTGATTTGTGAACCTTTGCTATGTTCCCTCCTATTTGTGAACCTTTGATATGATCCATTTGAATTGAACCTTTGCTATGAACCTTTGCTATAAACCTTTGCTATGAACCTTTGATTTGAACTCTGATTATGAACCCTGAATCTTTGACCTGAACCTTTGCTATGCACCTTGGATTATGATACTTTGATTTGACTTAGACTTTGCTATTTGATTTGCCTTTGACCCTTTAGTATTATACCCGAGCATTTTCCTAGTCATGAAGGTAACATGACCGTGGCATTGATGCACCAATGTCATGACTCCAGTGTGGTCGAGTGATGTTCCACACCGTCCCTTTGTTTGATCTGCAATTGGTTTGGGTAGGGGCGTATGGATGCATCCTAGATTTGATTTGTTTTGCTACTACATTTGGTTTGGTGAGTGGTGCTGTGTGCAATACACGCCTTTCACATTATTTGGGAGTTGATCACTCCATGGTTACTATGCTGAAGACTTTGATTTGTTTTGTTTTGGCTCGTGGTAGAATGCTAATATAACCTAACCTTTGTCTTATTCTTATCATCATTATTATACTTTTGTTATTCCCAATGCACATACTTGTTTCCAATTCTGTTTCATTTACTTTGTTGATATATCTGTTCACTGAGCTTTTGAAGCTCAGCCGCATTTTCTTTTCCTGCGGCAGGTATTTAGCTAGGAGCTTTGGGATGGCTTCTTTTGGGATGAGAGCTAGATTGTGTGTGGACCGACCTTAGTCTTCCTAGTTGGATATGAACATTTGGATTTGGATTTTGTTTTGTACTTCATTTGAATTTTTCCTTGGGAACTTATGTATTTGTTTAAGTCATTGTTTGACTTAACTTCCTTTCGGTTATTTATGTTAAGACTTCCGCTTGCATTTATATCTGTTTGTATCTGATTTGTCACCATGATGTAGCATTTCTACCCTTGTCGGGTTGGGGTGTTACAGTTATCGTCGTACAATATTGTTATATTTCTGGCTTTTATTGTTGCCCGTTTAATTGAGAGGGGTCGAATTTGTAGCATTCTACGCATGTGTTAAGTTTTTCCCTGGGTACCCAGTTATCTTTCTGGATACTATGATCATTGTTATAATGTATCATCATTGGAGGCGTGCGGTCTTGTGGATTTTTTTCTTTGTTGACACGGCACAACATTATGGAGACAGCTTGCGCCCGTACGGTGTTTAAAGCTTTGTTTACTAATTTCTATTTGATGTAATGGTTGGCTTCTTTTTTCTCCTTTTTGTAAAGGTAATGTCTGTTAAGTTCGGTAGCTAGTTATACAATGGTAGTTTTTATTTTGTAATTCTATCTTTTTATTGAAATGCAATTTTAATAATATCGGACACAATTGTCTTGCGATAAAGTGTTATATGGTTTAATGTAGTCTCTGTCATCTCTTGTTAAATTTGTTCCATGAAATGCATACAAACCATTACATTTGAATACTCAGTTTTGAACCTGTTTCCAGGTTAGTTTACCTCACTCTCATGTCAGTACTCAAAACAAGTTTGGGTATACTGGAAATAGTATCTGTCGTGTGGTTAGCAAGTTAGGATTTGCTGCTATTGTCTAATTTATTTGACAAGTGATCATGTGATAATTTATCAGCAGATGATAATTGTTCAAACAGTGTTTCACTCTTTTCGAGATTTTTATTCATATAAAAACGACCAGTCTGCCCGAATGCCCGATATTGGCATTTCATGTAGTAAAGGTGTTAGCTTTGTTATGCTAACATTCCCTCATTTCGTAAGGCTATAACACCTTTATTCCACCAAGGCTAACTCATCAGCAAACGTAAAGCATTCATTTGAAAGAGTATGGATTAAAGAAAAAATTAGCATCCAAACAAACCGACAAACCTGTGTATAAAATTGACTACACCATTGAATTCATTATGGCGACAAATTAGAGTCGTCTTTCTTCTTAGAGCTCAATGTATTATGTATCAGATTAGTTGACATCCCAAAAGAGAACCACAAACTGTTAGAACAATCAACAATCGTAAGCAACTTCAGAAGTCAAAGTCAAACATACCTTATTATACACATACTCAAAATACAACAACAACCCAACTTGCAACTCCCTCATTATCATTGTAACCCAAATTTCCACGCCCCCATGTATAAAAGCTAGATCCATTCTTATGCAGGCTTCATCAAGTGGCGAATGGTGAGTGCAGGCTTCATCAAGTCAAAATACCAACGTTGTAGGTTTGGGTCCAGATACTGCATAGCATTGTCTGCAGCAGTGGTCCCAAGAAATTCTCGCATAGACCTTGTAATACAAAGATTAGAACAAATGTCACACAACCGAGCAATGCCTTGTCATCACACAGAATTCGATAAAAAAAAAACAAAAAAAAAAAACAAAAAAAAAAAAAAGATACAAGTCACCGAGTATAAAACGAGTCCTCAGAGAAAAACCTGATACGTCACAATCTTACCCGAGTTGAATAATACATTTGCCTTTTATTTTAATTGGACAAAACCTTCCATTTCAGCATTTTTTTTTTCTCCTGCGAAAATACAGTCAACTGCATTCGTTGCTAAGCAGGCATTCGTTCGTAGTCTAGTAACAATGTTTTAATAGCTTTAGAAATGAATAATTAACATGATTAAAAACTTGAGTCATTGAGGCATCCCAAACCATTGATCCTAAATGCTTAGATTTCGGATCTCAATAGAGGACAAACCCTTAAAAAGCCATACCAAGTTTACCAACACATTCAAATCTGAGAAAGATGCAGAACCAATCGCTTCAAACAAAAGAACTATCACGTTACAGCGCCTAATCTTTACATTACTTATTTTTGAAAGAAACACAGCTAGAACAAACAAATATTATCTGTCAACCAATAAATAAATTATTTGAAAGCTTAGCCTTAACACTCAAAGTAGGATCCAAAAACCACCTCGACCACGCAAAGGCCCATCACTTAGTACTAATGATCTGCGTTCAGTAAGGGAGATATCTGAACTCGTTATTAAAAAACATGCGGGGAATGAACCATTGAAATCTTTGAAGAAAATGCGAGCATTTAGATCAACATCACTCACAATCATCAAGCAGTAGTATCTTTGCTATAAATATCACGGTGCTATTTCTTATTGTCACAATTTTCCAAGGTACATTAGGGGTTATGTTACTTCATATGCATACTGTAAGATGATATATTTGATTATTAGTAAGGCGTGCCCATGATTGTAGGTTTTGGTTAGATACGAAGGATCAATATCAAGTCATCAGGAGCAAAAACAAACATTTATTTTGGCCCTGAGCCCAAGACAAGTGGTTAGGACTCGTGGCTCAACACGCCCGTCTTCTGGTGTCTAACATTTGCACACATATGTAGTTGTTTACTGGTGTCTTAACATTTGTTCACAAAATTAGTTGTTTGAACGAGCTGCTAACATTTACTGTACATGCGATTTCCAAGCATAAGTTTTGGGAAATATAACATTTGTTTGCAAAATTAGCTGTTTAAATGATCAGTTTACGGCAGAATGGAGTAATAAAAAGATGCAGAGACAACCATGCATGTAGCTATGCCAAGAAACATTAGATGGAACAAACAACAATCTACTAAGCCATGGCCAAGACAACAAGGGTCATACAAATACTAAACACTGAAATACCAATCCAAACACTCCCTTCTAGTGTTTTATAGTGTAAAATCTGTTATTGCACCACTGAAACTTTATTACTAGTATTGTGTACACCCTGATCAAAATCTTAGATCTGTCATCTTTGGTAGACCATAAAAACGTCAAGCTGTATAAGTGATATTATGATGAAAATGTATATTACCTCAAACTCTTTTTGTTCAAGAATCAAAGCAGAAACCAATGACTGCCACTCTCGTGGCTNCTTTAGCAACTCATCAGAACAAGCAGCGTCTTTTAACCTCTCTAGATTAGGGGTTCTAAAATAACTTTCCATTTTCTTTGTTGTTTAGTATAGAGAAAATTAAAAGAGAAGTGAGAGATAAAAAGATTTATGATGAAAGTGGATCTACACAGACAAATATATAGACAAAAAAAAAAAACAAAAAAAAAAAAAAGATACAAGTCACCGAGTATAACACGAGTCCTCAGAGAAAAACCTGCTACGTCACAATCTTACCCGAGTTGAATAATGCATTTGCCTTTTATTTTAATTGGACAAAACCTTCCATTTCAGCATTTTTTTTTTCTCCTGCGAAAATACAGTCAACTGCATTCGTTGCTAAGCAGGCATTCGTTCGTAGTCTAGTAACAATGTTTTAATAGCTTTAGAAATGAATAATTAACATGATTAAAAACTTGAGTCATTGAGGCATCCCAAACCATTGATCCTAAATGCTTAGATTTCGGATCTCAATAGAGGACAAACCCTTAAAAAGCCATACCAAGTTTACCAACACATTCAAATCTGAGAAAGATGCAGAACCAATCGCTTCAAACAAAAGAACTATCACGTTACAGCGCCTAATCTTTACATTACTTATTTTTGAAAGAAACACAGCTAGAACAAACAAATATTATCTGTCAACCAATAAATAAATTATTTGAAAGCTTAGCCTTAACACTCAAAGTAGGATCCAAAAACCACCTCGACCACGCAAAGGCCCATCACTTAGTACTAATGATCTGCGTTCAGTAAGGGAGATATCTGAACTCGTTATTAAAAAACATGCGGGGAATGAACCATTGAAATCTTTGAAGAAAATGCGAGCATTTAGATCAACATCACTCACAATCATCAAGCAGTAGTATCTTTGCTATAAATATCACGGTGCTATTTCTTATTGTCACAATTTTCCAAGGTACATTAGGGGTTATGTTACTTCATATGCATACTGTAAGATGATATATTTGATTATTAGTAAGGCGTGCCCATGATTGTAGGTTTTGGTTAGATACGAAGGATCAATATCAAGTCATCAGGAGCAAAAACAAACATTTATTTTGGCCCTGAGCCCAAGACAAGTGGTTAGGACTCGTGGCTCAACACGCCCGTCTTCTGGTGTCTAACATTTGCACACATATGTAGTTGTTTACTGGTGTCTTAACATTTGTTCACAAAATTAGTTGTTTGAACGAGCTGCTAACATTTACTGTACATGCGATTTCCAAGCATAAGTTTTGGGAAATATAACATTTGTTTGCAAAATTAGCTGTTTAAATGATCAGTTTACGGCAGAATGGAGTAATAAAAAGATGCAGAGACAACCATGCATGTAGCTATGCCAAGAAACATTAGATGGAACAAACAACAATCTACTAAGCCATGGCCAAGACAACAAGGGTCATACAAATACTAAACACTGAAATACCAATCCAAACACTCCCTTCTAGTGTTTTATAGTGTAAAATCTGTTATTGCACCACTGAAACTTTATTACTAGTATTGTGTACACCCTGATCAAAATCTTAGATCTGTCATCTTTGGTAGACCATAAAAACGTCAAGCTGTATAAGTGATATTATGATGAAAATGTATATTACCTCAAACTCTTTTTGTTCAAGAATCAAAGCAGAAACCAATAACTGCCACTCTCGTGGCTCACATTACTTAATGTTGGGGTTCTGAATCAAAGCAGAAACCAATGACCGCATTTGTACAACAAATCCCACGACCATCTAGTGTCTACAGAAAATTGAGAATTAGTAAGAAACGTGTGTGCATTACGCGTGTTCGGATAATGTAAGCAAGGTCTACAGCAGTGGTTCCGAGAGAATGAAGAGATGCTCAGAATAGACCTTGTGATACAAAATGCATATGATGTAAGATAACCCCTTCTGTACCTCGGAAAATTATGGCAATAAAATATAAAGTAGTGATGATCATAGCAAAGTACTAGGCTTGGTTATGATAAAGTAGGTGACCTAATAGCTCTCATTTTCTTCCAAGTTTTCAAGCGTTCAATGCACGTTTTCCATAACGAGCTCAGGTTAGCTACATGCAAATCATTATTACTAGGTAATGGCCATTTACGTGGTCAAGGTGGTTTTTGAGCCATCTTTGAGTGTGTAAAGGCTGAGCTTTCAAACAATTTAGTTATGGTTTGTAAATAAACTGAATTTTGAAGATTATTACCGAACTACCTTTAGATTGAATTCATGATTCACAACAGATATCTGTTGTTTGTTTGAAGTGCTTGGTTTTCAGCTGCAGCTTTCTCAGGTAGGCCGCCTCATGGACTGTTGTGACTCGAGATTTGAATGTGTTTGTATGGCTTTTTAAGGTTTGACCTTTTATCGGGATCCGTATTCTGAGCATTTAGGAACAATTGTTTGCGATGCTCCAGTGACTCTAATTTTTGGTAATGTTAATTATTCATTTCCAAAGCTTTTAAACTATTACAGTGTAAGCATTACACCATTAACTAGACTGTGAACGAATAAAATGGCAGATCTCAGATTTTGACTAGGGTGTAAACTACCATACTAAAAAGTTTCAGTGGCACAGTGACAATTTTTACACTAAAAAACACTACTAGTGAGTGTCTGGATTGGTATTTATGTTTTTAGCACACAAAGTTTCAAACTGTCGCATGTTTTCAAAATAACTAGTGCTAAACAAATGTTCTTTTTGTTGTACGTTCTTATGAGCTGGAGCCATCTCATGTATTAGTTGGCATACCACAAGGTGGCTCCTTATGCTTCTAACGTAAGTCGGTGAAGCCTGCTTAAGAAGGGGTTTAACTTTTATACACGGGGACTTAGAGACGTTGGGTTACAAAGATGGTGATGGAGCACTGAGATTTGTTTATGGTTTCTGCTGTACTTTGACTTTGTGAATTGTATGTTTGACTTTGACTTTAAAATTGTTTACGCTTGTTAATTGTTCTAATGGTCTGCAGCTCTTCTTCGGAATGCGGACTAATCAGATTCATTGAACTCTAAGAAGAAAGGTGACTCTGCTCTATCGCCATAAAGAACTATCGTAGCTCATTTAAAAGCTTTTTATTATTTTGTGTTATTTTGTATAAGAAGCTCCTTTTTTTAATCCATTATCTTTAAATCTATGCTTTATAATTTGTGTTAATGAGTTACTCTTGATGGAATAAAGGTATTATGCCCTTGTAAAATGAGTGACAGATCAAAGCTAATGCTAATAATGGGCAGATTGGTCATTTGTATATCCGCCTTTCCTTTTTATGCTACGATTACCAGTTTACCACATGAATGAAACGATAAAATCTTGAAATGGCGAAAAACTCTGAACTCTAAATAATAATCTTTAATCACTCCATTGCTAATAAATTACTGTATCACATAATTACTTGTCAACTAGTCAACAAGTCAAGTTCCAAATAACCAGAATAGAGTTATTCAAATTGGGATTATATGAATGTTTCCGGTAGGTAACATTATCAAATTTAGGCAACAAGGAAAAAAGTGTATCAAAGCTAACAGCTTTACTACTATATGAAATGCCAATAACTGGCAAATTAGTCGTTTTATATATGACTTAATTTTTTCCAGCAATGGTAATTTGGTGCTATTAATCATCTATCGTTCAGTCGCTAATTAACTACGGAGTATAACATAATCACTTGTCAACAACAACTCATTCAATTACTCAAGTAGAATTGAAATACATAGAATGACATTAAAGACGAACATTCAAGCATAGAAGCTTTACATATCATGAAACTAAAGACTACAAAATGAAACGCAAGTAATCATCTCCTAATCATAAATGTAAAGACTACTAAAAACGATAAAAGACTTAAAACGATAGCAGAGTAAAAAGATAAATCAATAAACTACTAATAATTGTAACAAGTAATATGATATACTAATAGTATTTTCATAGATTCAATTGGATCCATTTCTGCTGCGGACTTCAGATGCGATAACTTTGACCATATTAGGGAATTTGATCCACCTTTTGACTTCATTATTGGCACTGATTATGTTCACCTAAATTAGAGCTGGATATGTAGACATGTTTAATAGTTTTCCTATACATTGGAGCTACGTAACATTTGTTCCTATCTGTTATTGCAAGGTCTATGACGAGCATCTCTTGGAACCACTGCTGCAGAAATACAATCCGGACCTAAAACTACAATATTGGTAAGTAATCAGTTACACTAAATCACTTAGCATTCGGCACTCGATGAAGCCTGCATAAGAAAGGTTTTAGCTTGTATACACGGGGGCTTGCAAAGTTGGGTTACAAACATGATGAGTGAGCTGCAAGTGAGGTTTGTTTATGGTTTCTGTTGACTTTGTGAATAAAGGTATGTTTGACTTTGATTTCTGAAGTTGCTTAGGATTGTTGATTGTTCTAATGGTTTGGCTTAATTTGTTTTGCTAACGAGTTAGCCTCGGTGTAATAAACGTGTTATGACATTACTAAATGAGGGAATGTTGCATTTCAAAGCTAACACCTTTATTACATGAAAGGCCAATGACCCGCAAATTGGTCATTTATACATTTGCCGATCTTTTTCCCCACAATGGTAATTGAGTGCTACCATGAACATATGAATTAAAATCTTGAAAGAGTGAAACAGTGGTAAAATACATAACAGACTAACTTCGTAGGTGGATCAGTTTGGGATTATGCGTGAGACTCGTGTAACACCCTTGACCACATAAATATCTACATTGAACATAAGTAAAAAATGGCTAAGAAAGCATAATCATTAAACATTAACGAATTCATACATCATGAGTAACGAATCCATAACAACAACCATGATTCGCAACCAATTCTAATCGATAAACATAACAACAAGTACCTAATCACTTACTAACTAGAAAAATACCGAAAATTAGACAAAAACAGATAACAACGACATTGATTCCAAACTAAATAACAAGTAACGAACCCCTAATCGAAAATGAAAATACTAAAACCAATGCTGCAAGCTGACAATAAAGCACCCCCAAAATCTCCGTTATTGGTCAATAAATCAATATAACTTCTCGGCCCTGTTTGCCTGAAAGTTCTGGTAGACACACGGATACATGCAATCGATAATATCACTATAACGAAGATTGTTAGCGAAATGATCAAAGCGATGAGGTTGTCTTCAAAAGTAGCCCGCTTTCTGAAAGGGACAAACGGTTTGGTGGTATCAAGAGGCAATGTAAGATTAACATTCTTTGTCGGGTCGACGTAGATGAGCTCCAAGACATAGGTGGTTTCGGTTTTCTTAATAAAACGAGCGAAAGATACATTTTCTGCAAACATTTCAACCTTATTTTCGGGTGGCGAGGGACGGGACGAGGTGGTGGCGACTAGGATGAGTAGGGTTGTTGCGATGATGAAGATGATTGTAAAACGAGACATGATATCAAAGGTTTTTAAGGGTGGTGGCAACGTAGTCGGTTTGGGCTCGGCATCATTCGGCATCACTCGGCATCACATTGCCACTCACTGTTGGATATTGTGGTTTTTAGTATCATTCTCATGGTTTATAAGTACAGGGACTATTTCTGTACTTATTTCTTATAGTTTGGTATTTTTAGCTCTGTTTGACAGGTTTCTATTCTTGAAGGGCTGAAGTGAAAGTTGATGCTATATAAGCTCAAGTCCCAGCCTCTCTCTCTCATAACTTCATCTCTTCACATACGAATTAGGGTTTTCTCTCTTATTAGCAGTCTTAGTCTTTCATTGTTGTTATTGATCATCTTGATCATCTGGTATTGGTTTTAGCATAGTTTTGAGAGTTTGTAGTGAGGTTCTTTGTATCTTTCAGTATTGTAGTGTGATAAACTGGATCCTTCTGAAGGGGACAGTTTGATTTCTTTTGTATTTGTTTGGTGAGCACACAGTTGTGGACTCATCTTCTTGCATTGTTCATTAATAAAAATATTCACCAAGGGGTGGTTGGCTGGGTGAGATCTGGTGGTTTTGGTTGTGTTCTTGATAGATTTGATAGTTTTAACATGGTATCAGAGCCACGGCTTTGATCTCCGTTGGTTCTTGATATTAGGGTTTCTAGGGTTTGGTCTCGATTTTTGGGGGTTTCTTGTTCGGTGTTCAATTGGGCTCGATTGAGGCTGTTTTCTTAACGGCCGTGGTGTTAATTGTTGGTTTTTGGTGATTCTTGAAGTTTTCAGTTAGGGTTTCTTGAAACCCTAATTTGTTAATTTGGGGATCTTGATTCTGGTGGTTCTTGTGGTGATAATTGGGTACATTCTTGGTTACTAACACTCTTGACTAAGTGAATCAAGGGTGTTGGTGATCTGGTCTTTCCGCTGCGTATCTTCTTACCACTGTAAGGTTTTTCTTTTTCCTTTAATTCACTGGGTATTTTAGTTTGTCACACTGCAAACTCTGTGGGTAACATCTTGACCTGCTTCCTTGAGAAGTACGGAAACCTGCTCTTCCCACAGATAGGTGTGAGACTTGATATCTCAGTTGAATTGGGTGTGAGTATAGTGTTTTGTGCTAGTGGCTGTTCTTTGTTATTGTTTAGTTTGGTGGTGAGTAGGATCTGGGATTGTTGGTGTTGTTGGTCTGTTATTTGTTTGTTTTATCTGTTTCTTTGTCTGCTTATTGTTTCTTGTCTGTTTTTTGTTCTTGCCATCATGTCTGAGGTGCTTATTAGTAGTTTGGATGCTGGTAATCCATTGTATTTACATGCTAATGATAATTCTAATGTGTCTTTGGTTAGCATTAAGTTGACTGGTTCTGAGAATTATAAAATGTGGTCTACTGCTATGAAAATTGCTCTTAAGGGTAAAAATAAAATGGGATTTGTTGATGGTTCTTGTGTTAAACCTGTTACTAGTATTCCTCTTTCTCAGCAATGGGAAAGATGCAATGCTGTTGTGTTAGGATGGATTCTTGGATCTCTTTCCCAAGAGTTATACCTAGGCCAAGTCTTTTCTGAGATTGCTTCCGAGGTTTGGGATGAGTTAAAAGAAACCTATGATAAAATGGATGGTTCTGTTATTTTTAATCTTGCACATAAGATACATGAGTTAAAACAAGGTGAATTGTCTATTCCTGAATATTATCACAAACTCAACTCCTTTTGGAGAGAGTTTGATATCTTGACCTTATTGCCTGCCTGCACTTGTGCTGCTCAAGAGGATACTCTTAAGCACAATCAACTTGTTAGACTTATGCAATTTCTTATGGGTTTAAATGATGTGTATCAAAATGTTAGGAGCAATTTGCTTACTAGAGATCCTTTACCTAATGTCAAGGATGCTTTTGCCGTGGTCTCTAGAGAGGAGTCTCATAAGGGTCTTTCTTCTGGTTCTTTATCTGCTAAAAGTGTGCCTACTGCTTTTACTGTTAAGACTAATGCTAATAATTCCAATACTTACTTTAATAGTAATAACAAAAAGGGCAACACTAATTCTAATAACAATACCAATAGAGGTCCTAATCCCAATCTGTTGTGTAAACACTATGGTTTGATTGGTCACACTATTGATAGATGTTTTGAGCTAAATGGATATCCTCCTGGTTTTAAAAGAAACCCAAACTTGACTAGACAAAATGGTGCTAATAATGCTAATAAGAAGTTTAATGCTAATTGTGAGTTGAATCAAAATTTGCCATCTACTTCTTCTTGTTCTTTGTCTTGTTCTTTCACCAATGAGCAGATGGTGAAACTTCTGAGTTTGATTAATGAGAAGCCTGCTGTGGGTGCTTCTGCTAATATGGCAGGTATTAAACCAAGTTTTTATAATCACAATGTATTTTTCAACTTGAATTTTGAAAAATTCTTTTCTGCCAAAACTGGTTTTTCTGGGTATAATGTTACTTTTGGTTGGATCATTGATAGTGGGGCTAATCAATATATGACTGATTCTACCAAAAAATATGTTTAATGTGATTGATGTATCTAGTCTTATGTTAACTGTTGGTCACCCTAATGGCACCATGGCCAAGGTTATAGCTGTTGGTAATCTCAAGTTGACTAATCATGTTGTCTTATTTGATGTTCTTGTTGTGCCTGAATATAATATTAGTCTGCTTTCTGTTAATAAAATGATTAAAGATAGCAAGTTCTTTGTTGGTTTTGATGAACATAAATGTTATATTCAGGATTTGAATCTGGGAAAAATTGTGGGGACTGGTAGTCAATCTGCTGGTCTATATCTGTTTGATGGAAATACTCATGGTGAGTATGTTTCTGGTCTGTGCAATTCTAGTTTTGTTTGTCATGTGTCTAGAGATATGTGGCATTGTAGAGTTGGTCACCCTGCTGATCAGGTTATGACTATTTTGCAAAAAACTATTGGTTTTAAAATTGGTGACCTTTCTGCACCTTGTGATATTTGTCATAGGGCTAAGCAGACTAGAGTACCCTTTCCTTTAAGTGACCATAAGACTGTTAATGTTGGTAATCTGATTCATTGTGATGTTTGGAGGCCTTATAAGGTTACTAGTAGAGATGGGTTAGATACTTTCTTACTATTGTTGATGACTTTAGCAGGGCTGTTTGGGTTTACTTACTTAAGTCTAAACTGGAAGTTTATGAATATCTTGAAAGTTTTATCAAACTTATCTTTACTCAGTTTGAAAAAAGAATAAAAATCATCAGATCTGATAATGGCACGGAGTTTGTGAATAATAAAATGTCTACTTTGTTTCAAAATCTTGGTATTATTCATCAAACTTCTTGTTCTTACACTCCTCAGCAAAATGGTATTGCTGAAAGGAAACATAGACACCTATTAAATGTGGCTAGGAGTCTTATGTTTCAGGGGGGATACCTCTTTCTATGTGGCCTGAATGTGTTTTAACTGCTGTCTATTTGATTAACAGGCTTCCCTCCTCTGTCTTGTCTGGTGCTTCTCCTTATAGAATAGTGTATGGTAAGGACCCTGATCTCTCTCATGTGAGAGCCTTTGGATGTCTGTGTTATGCAAATGTTTTGAACAATTTTGATAAGTTCAGTTCTAGGTCTGAAAATTGTGTTTTACTTGGTTTTTCTACTGAGAAAAAAGCTTATAAGTTGTATAGTCTTGATAAGAAAACTGTCTTGTTTTCAAGAGATGTAAGGTTTTATGAAACTATTTTTCCATTTAAAATGCAGTCTTGTGATACAAATAGTCTGAGTCAAAAAGATTTTGTTGGAACTGATACTGAAAATTTAAGGTTTTTTGACATCAAAGGTTCTCAAAGTCCCAACGATGAAGAGGGGGATCCTCCTAATGTGGAAGGTAATAGGAGGACTGCTTCTGATGACTGTGAAGTCACAGTTGAGGATGAAGCAGTTACCATTGCAACCCAAATAGGAGTAAATGGTGTCACCTCTTAGGGCACAAGTTCACAAAATCAAAATGGTGAGGGTCCTAGCAACACTATAGAAGAACCACAGACTGAGTTTAGGAGGTCTACTAGACATAAGTCTCAACCTGCTAGGTTTAATGATTACATTGTGTCTAGTTCTTGTAGATATGGTACGGTCTTGAGAAATATGTTTCTTATTCTAAATTGTCTGCTAGAAATGTTTGCTTTGCCACTACTCTTAATAAGTTTGTTGAACCTAAGTCTTACCAAGAGGCTAGTCAGTATCCCCATTGGAATGAAGCTATGGATGCTGAGATGGAAGCATTGCATACGAATAATACCTATGAGGTTACTGACTTACCTTCTGGAAAAAAGGCTATTGGTTCTAAGTGGACATGGAAAATTAAGTATAAGTCTTCTGGTGAAGTAGATAGGTATAAAGCTAGGCTTGTTGCTCAAGGTTTTGGGCAGAAAGAAGGTGTTGATTTTGAAGAAACATTTAGTCCTGTTGTTAAGATGGTAACTGTTAGATGTCTAATTAATTTAGCTGTTACTAATGGTTGGCCTCTTTTTCAACTTGATGTTAATAATGCTTTCTTATATGGTGATCTAAATGAGGAAGTTTATATGAAGTTGCCACCTTGTTATTATGATAAAGATGAAACTAAAGTGTGTAGACTTATTAAGTCTCTGTATGGTCTTAAACAAGCTCCTAGACAATGGAATGAGAAGTTAACTACTGTTTTGATTGATCATGGTTTTGTTCAAAGTAAAAATGACTATTCTTTGTATGTTAAACATGATAAAGATGTGTTTATGGCTTTACTTGTTTATGTTGATGATATGGTCATTACTGGGAATAATAAACTTGAAATTGAAAAATTTAAACAGTTTTTAAATTCTAAATTCATGATTAAAGATCTTGGAATTCTTAAGTACTTCTTAGGTATTGAAGTTCTTGAGAATGATAATGGAGTTTGTTTAGNTGATTGATCATGGTTTTGTTCAAAGTAAAAATGACTATTCTTTGTATGTTAAACATGATAAAGATGTGTTTATGGCTTTACTTGTTTATGTTGATGATATGGTCATTACTGGGAACAATAAACTTGAAATTGAAAAATTTAAACAGTTTTTAAATTCTAAATTCATGATTAAAGATCTTGGAATTCTTAAGTACTTCTTAGGTATTGAAGTTCTTGAGAATGATAATGGAGTTTGTTTAACTCAAAGAAAGTATTGTCTAGAACTTTTAAATGAGTATGGTTTGTTGGCTTGTAAGCCTGCTGCTACTCCTTTGCAGCAGAATGTTGTTTTGAATCATGTTGAGACTAGTGGTGATAAGTTTATCACTAATTTGACTGAATATCAGAAATTGGTTGGAAAATTGATATATCTTTCTGTTACTAGACCTGATATTGCTTATGCTGTGCATTGTTTGAGTCAACATATGCATGCTCCTTTGCAGTCTCACTTTAATGCAGGTTTAAGAGTTTTGAGGTATCTTAAGCAAGGTCCAGGTACTGGTATTCAGTTTAATAAAGGAAAAAAATTTAGTTTGCATGCTTTTTCAGATGCAGACTGGGCAAAGTGTTTAAAAACTAGAAAATCTGTTTCTGGTTATTGTGTCTATTTCTGCAATAATCTTGTTTCATGGAAAAGTAAGAAACAAGCAACTATATCTAGGTCTTCTGCTGAAGCAGAGTACAGATGTCTTGCATCTGCTACTTGTGAAATTATTTGGATAAATAAAGTTTTAAAAGACCTAGATATTGAGGGCTTGTTACCAGTGAACTTGTTTTGTGATAGCAGTTCTGCAATTCAGATTGCTGCTAATCCTGTTTTTTATGAGAAAACTAAACATTTTGAAATTGATCTTCATTTGGTAAGAGAGAAAGTCTCTTCTGGTGTGATTAAAACTGTAAAAGTTGCTTCTGCATGTAACATTGCAGATGGATTTACAAAAGGGTTGAGTGTAACTCAACATAAGTGGTATTGTGAGAAACTTGGTCTTGTGGACATGTTTAAGCCATGAGACTGAGAGGGGGTGTTGGATATTGTGGTTTTTAGTATCATTCTCATGGTTTATAAGTACAGGGACTATTTCTGTACTTATTTCTTATAGTTTGGTATTTTTAGCTCTGTTTGACAGGTTTCTATTCTTGAAGGGCTGAAGTGAAAGTTGATGCTATATAAGCTCAAGTCCCAGCCTCTCTCTCTCATAACTTCATCTCTTCACATATGAATTAGGGTTTTTCTCTCTTATTAGCAGTCTTAGTCTTTCATTGTTGTTATTGATCATCTTGATCATCTGGTATTGGTTTTAGCATAGTTTTGAGAGTTTGTAGTGAGGTTCTTTGTATCTTTCAATATTGTAGTGTGATAAACTGGATCCTTCTGAAGGGGACAGTTTGATTTCTTTTGTATTTGTTTGGTGAGCACACAGTTGTGGACTCATCTTCTTGCATTGTTCATTAATAAAAATATTCACCAAGGGGTGGTTGGCTGGGTGAGATCTGGTGGTTTTGGTTGTGTTCTTGATAGATTTGATAGTTTTAACACACACATAGATGTTTAGTAAATGTTTATATTAAGAGCAAAAAAATTGTTATACAATAAAAGTAGTGCTATAATATAATCACTACTTGTACAGTTATTTGAATATTTATTTAAAAACCTTCATGTATGTTATACACGATTTGGTTCGGTTAACCGCGGATATCTAAAAGTAAAAACCGATGCGAACCTTGATAAGCGAACTTTTCTGGTTTCGGTTTCTTCGGATTCGGGTTTTTCAATTTCGGATTGAACGGTTTAACTCAGTTTGTCGGTTTCTCAGTTTTTTGGAACACCCCTAACTGCTAGGTAAACGACTTTTGAATAATTTCCTACGTTACGACCAAGCATACGATGTGATAAATTGCTTTCTTCCTCTTACTATCTCCCACCAAACCCCCCCTTGTTTGTCTACTTTACAACATTAATATTTCAAACTAAAACGTTTAAGTTAGATAATTACATATCATAAAATTGAAATAACTGTGACTCTTACAACCAAAAAACACATATCGAGCCATCAATTTCTTATTACATATATTTAGATGATAATTAACTCCAAATCAATAGCATTTTCTACCAAATAATTTTCTAGCACAACGTCTAAGAAAACCAAAATGTTCACCATATAAATATGGAATTTATTTTGTATAATATGCCCAAGTAAAACCGGCCAAATGTGGGCACCATTTAAAACTTTGATTTATTCAAAGTCGTTGATGCTTAAGTTCATTTTGTCCGTTTGCTTAGATGTTTGTGTAAACTTGTGTTACTAGGCAGGGCCGGCAAATGAATTTGGAGGTCCTGAGCGAAAAGAAAAAAAAAATTATTTAAAGAAGTGCATAAAAGGTGTTCATTTATAACAATTTCTTATAATGAGGCCCCTTAATTATGTTTTATTTATTGTAGCAAGATGAGCTATATTTAACTAATCAGATTTACAAAAAAGATGCAGTCGGATATATAGCATAAGTACACAAAGTGAGGTCCTTTAGATTGTGAGGCTCTGTGCAACCGCAACACTTGCACACTCTCTTCGCCGCCAGTGTTACTAGGCATATGTTNAAAAAAAAAAGTCGGGTTTTATTGGTACAACAAGTATCAATAAGGTTTATATTTATTTTTCTGAAAAACATGGTTGTAGCTATGCGTTCCAAAAGAAGGATAGAAATTAAATAAATTAATAGCACATGTGTTAAGTTTCAAATGATCCAAAAAAATGAACAAGCAAATAATATTAAGCATGATCATGAGATCATCCTAGGTATAAATCAAATAACGCAATGTAATGAGCGAGATTGAAACTTAAAGAGTTTATTTTTTAGAAAAAGATATAAAATCAAAATCGAATTATTTTGGTCAAACTTTTAAAAGAATTGTTGGAGAAATTTGGTAAAGAAAAAAAATGAAAATACATGGACTTTGGAGCTTATTTTTTTATAATTTCAAATTTAAGTGTAAATAAATATTACAGTATATTTAGATTGGTTAATATAATTTACAATAAATTTGCAACTCAAATGATTGTTAGTTAATTCTTTTAACATGTTAATTAACTTATCATAACAACATGTAAAACCAAATATTATATGATAGACAAATAAATTATTCATTATTTTTAATTTAACAAGACTAGTTGTGCAATGGAGCCCCATGCCACAACTATATAGCAATAAGATAAACAATTTGTTTAAGGCACGTAAACTCATCAAAATATGATCATAGATTAAGACATCATTATACATTATTGAACATTTTCATAATTCACAATATTTGTGATTTTGAGATGATTGCAGTAGAGAACTACATATATCTTCCCTTCTAATCAACTTAACTATCATACATATGCGTAAAGTATATACATGTGCACCTAACACATAAAAAATCATGCAAATGCATCTAACTATTAGGGGGCATTATCATAAGTTAGTTACAACTAGATAAATTCATTAAGTGATTTCAAATCGGACGTGATGTCAACTCCAGTGTTCAAATAAGTGTTTTACTACTGGTCTTGATAGGTAGTAACGGTGTTCAAAAGTTCTTTTTCAATATATTATACTCGTACGTAATTTCATGAAAATATTTGAGTTAAAACATATTTCCTATTAGTGCAACTAGATCATTAGTTATAACAACTGTCGTTCACTCGTTCAATCGTTGGAGACATGCACCTCTAGTGTGGACAGCGCTCGGCATGCATGATCATATCGTTGGTACCAATGAAGCATAGCTCACGATCGATGCATGATTAAATACAAAAACTGGCCAAGAAAAAGTTTACTCAACAATCCAAAAGTCAAGTAGATAAATTTGCATATTATTAGTTTTAGGTATATATTCTTTATCAACACATAAAATAAATGAAAACCTATAAATAAAATATCAAAAAAAGATGTTGAAGGATAATAAAGTTCTGAGCTTTTGTTTGTCGTAAAGATCAATCCATTGAATGATTGAAATGAACCTTTCTATTATATTTGTAGCTAGTTGGTTTGATTTGAAACATCTTAATCATCCTTTCAACTAAACTCAGGCCACCATTGGTCGAATGATGACAATACTGACTTTGGAATTTATTCATCTTAAAGCAATAGAAGGATAAGCTTTTGTTTAAGAACACATCAACTTTTAACTTTTCGTATTTAAAGTGGAAGAGATTAACGAACCAAATGACTTAGTTCAGTTGGCCACCTGAGTTCCTTCTGAAGCTTAGGGAGGTGTTTTACCCGAGTTCGAGTCTCGCAAGTGACAAAGAAAATCTGGATTTCAAGTACGAAGGATAAGCCGTGAGTTCCTCTTAGTACGAAGCCGTGAGTTCCTCAGGGGTCGGATTTCAATTTATGGTGTCGTTCTAAAAAAAAATTATCGAGAAAGAAAACAAATTTTGAAGTTTCTGATAAATTTAAAGTTATAAAATGGTCAATTAAGTCTTTCTTGGACCCTTTTAATTAGCAGTGATAATAACTGACGTCAAGGTTTTTAAGATCGGGATCCTATGTAGGATCGTTTTCATCTTTGCAAGATCGTGATCGTAAGATCGGATTGGCATCCTAAGATCCTACTATAATGTCATTTTTTAATGATTTTTGTAATATTATTCAAATCTACAAATTATTATATATTATAAACACGAAATTATATGAATACTTTATGAAAATGTTGTCCTAAATTATGTATATGGAATGTTTAAGAAGAATTTCATGTTGTTTTTTAAATTATGTTAAAACATAAACCATAAATTTGTAGTTTTTTAGTTTGCAGTTCGAAAAAAGTAAGATCGGATCGGAGTAGATCTTAAGATCCTATGGTTAAGATCGAGATCCTATAAGATCTTAAGGTTATTAAGATCATACGTAGGATCTGGATTGTTTTTGTTTTGTAGAATCGTAAAATTGTAAGATCCTAAGAACAGGATCGGGATCCTGACAACTATGCCTGACATGACACTAAACACTATTGTGGTTTGTGAAAATGTATACATGATAGTTTACTTTCGGGAAAAATAATTATTAATTCGGAAAAATTGTGTATATAATAGTTGACAAACTTGTTGATGAGTGAAAACGTATATTCCTCGTCTAGGAAACGCAACTCGCAACATGCATGCATGGTATCGGGAAACTAGGATATCTCGTTAGAAAAACATAAATCCTAACATTTGATAAGGTCTACGAAAATCAGTTTTTAGATTATTTGCGGTTTTGCGTTGTGTACACATAAAAATCAAATATTTTTGCCCTCAAAACGCATACTCAAGCACCCACGAGAAATATGTTATATTCATCCAAGTTGGGAAGCCTAACAACTAATTAATACAGTTATCTTTTGACTTTTTTGCGAAAAAATGATATATTATCGTTAAAAAACATATAAGATGGCTTTTAGATTGGCTATTGTTAGTGATGTCTTTATATTTAACATCATTTATGTTCACTTGGGCCCTCGATCTGGTTGGGTTCTTGTTTGTTCTATAGCTCTTTTGGTTTTAATATGTAGTATATATTCCTTTAAAAAAGAGATAAAACTAACTTCTAGATACCTTTACGTGTGCAGCACCAAGCAGATTTATGATATGTTTATCAAAGATTAAAGATATAATAGGATGACAAAGCATAAATTAGGTAATCACAATCAGTTTATGACCTAATCCGAAGCCGTACAAAGTTTTGTGCCGGTTAAGCTGTATATTTGCCCATAGATGAACAAAATACGGGAAAAACAACAGGTCAATAGTGGCTGGTAAAATAATAAAGCGTGCTAACAGGCAGAAAACTAGTTTCTTGGCCCGAGCTCGAACCTAAGATGACAAATACCCGAACCAAACAGAAATACGGAAGGTATCCACGGTTTGAATCACGGGTTACCTAATTTGAATAATGTTATTTGTAATAAAATCAAATTACTTGAATATACGTCTATTATGTCTCAAACACTAAGAAAACAAAAGCAAAAGCATGAGAATCATCATATCTGCTCAAGATTAAATCGTATAGAATTGTTTGTTTGTTTTCTAAACTTGTTTAGACATTCATTTGTAGTTGTCCATGTCACATTGCCAAAACTGTAAACAAAAACATTCCTTCATTTCGGACAATATGCACATTAACAAGTTGAGGACTTTAAGAAGAAAGTAAGCTTTACGTGTTAACTAGAAAGCTATGTTACAAGTAAGCACGCCAGGGGCAACTGGAAAGCACCATAATTTCGGTACGTGGTAACGAACCACCCAGTGAATCTCCAGATTTCAGATACATGTTCGTAATTCGATTTATGGTTACTTGTTTCAATCTCATATCGGTAATGTGTTGGGATTTGTCAAAGCTAACAACAGCTCACGTATCAAATGAGGAAAATCGACATAATCTCTAAAGTTTTCCTTTCTCACCTTTCGTACGTATTCCTTGATATTACGAGGCCAAAGCAGATATCTATGAAGTGCTAATATCACTAAACCACCGGTTCTGGCAGAGTATGATTCATATAAATCAAATTCATGACGAGATGATTTTTTACCTCTATAGTGATAGATGATATCTTGGTAATGACCAAGATTAACGACATTATCATCATTATAAACACAACTAAAAAGTGAAAAAAACAACATTCGAATAACTACTTTAATGTTAATTCAAGTACACATCAAAACCGGGATAATTCCAATTTTGCTCCTAAAATCAAATTTTGCTCCACGATTGAGTCAAGAATTATGCAACTTTCAATTTTGGTCATGTGCGACCTGTGATACTGTGCGACTCCATATATCAGTTGACACGTGGCCGAATACAAGTTTCATGTCAACTATTCACTAATCATTTGGTGACCTCACTAGTAGTTTGTTTTATCCGAACCAAGTGTGCGACTGACGGCTGTGCTACTTGCAAAGTGTGCGACTGGCGGCTTCAAAATAATTTTATAGTCTTAGAAATATTTTGAAGCCGCCAGTCGCACACTTTGCAAGTAGCACAGCCGTCAGTCGCACACTTGGTTCGGATAAAACAAACTACTAGTGGGATCACCAAATGATTAGTGAATAGTTGACATGAAACCTGTATTCGGCCACGTGTCAACTGATATATGGAGTCGCACAGTAGCACAGGTCGCGCATGACCAAAATTGAAAGTTGCATAATTCTTGACTCAATTGTGAAGCAAAATTCGATTTTAGGAGTAAAATTGGAATTATACCCATAAAAACCACCCACCACCGTATTGCAACAATGTGAAAAACCAGTGGCGAAACAGCCAGAAGTTATTGAAACACGACATTTTATGCAAAGTGATCTAGAAGACGAATGACGCAGTCATTCGATGTTTTAAGCAATGTTTTAAACCCAGTTTTTTTTATCGACCCCGTTTTATTCACCGGGTCAGCGGTTCAACTGGTTGAATCGTCGGGTCGAACCAGTTCTACACACATATATACCCTTTTCTATATTAAATATGTAGTGTTGCATTATTTCATGATTTATCCGACTTTGTTCCTACATTTAGTTAAACTGGTGAAAAAAATTGATACTCTCACATTAAGCTTTGTTTTTAAGTTTTATATCTATAATAACATAACAAAAATTTGTAATAACAATCAACTTATGATTCTAATAAATTATAAAAGTCAATATTAAACTATATTAATTGGTGTTTTTCTAAAATAATTTATAACTCTAATTTACGATTTTACAAAATTTTAACTAACGCTAGTCCTCACCAGTCACCACTTGAACGTATCTAATTAAACTTAGAAATATTGATAGGAAAAAAAAAGAAAAGATTTTGTTAGATTTTTCGATAAAAAGTCTAATTTAAGATTTTTCGGTCCGGATGTGACCGGGTTTTTGCTTGTTTGAGAAACGGGTTGAACTACTGATTTTTCGTTGGTTCGTGGTTCAACCGGCCGGGTCAACCCGTGTTTTAAAACATTGGTTTTAAGTATTAGATGATATAGTAAGTGGCTCAAAAAAAAAGATGATATAGTAACAACTCAACTAAAATCCAAAACACTAAACATAGAATGCCCAAAACTAAAAGAAGAATTTCATATTTACCTAACAAAAACATTAAAATTTCATATTTTCTCAATAAATTTAGAGTTGGAACTTAGCCGATGGACGAGTGGACTCTGATCTTCGCTTCCTTCATTCGGTTTCTGGTTTATTGGGAAAATATAAAATTTTAATATTTTGTTGGGGTAAATATGGAATTGACCCGAGACTAAACCGTATGGAATTGTTGGCCATAGGATTAAAAAATAAAAAACAATCAACGGATGAGCGGGCCTGAGTTTTATTCGGTGCAGCCGTGCTGTTTTCCACATTTGATGCACCTTTTTGTAATTTAACATTTTTTTTTATAATAAGGGGTCATCTCAAAATCACCTAAGTTCAAAAAAAAAAAAAAAAAAAAAAAAAAAAAAAAAACTCAATTTAGGGTTTCATATTCGAATGCTGATTCTTCTCCGATTGAAGTTGGTCATAATTCTCAACGGAAACAACTAAAAATTGGTAACGACCAACAGTAAGTGTGTTTGGGATGTTTCTTTTTCAATTTATTACAATATGAATAAACATGATGGTTTCTGATTGTAAGTTGTTTTCACATGTTGATTTGGTACACAAGGTATATGATGAAATGCCTAAGTCAATTAATTACACTAGTTTATAAGGTTTTCTTCGTTAATTTAGTTGCTGGAAGTGGAACCAACACATTGGACTTATAAGGAAATGACCCATTCAACCACCGCAATCTTTCGCTTACGTTAACCTTAATTCCAATTAATCCTGGTTTTACCCCATAAAACTTCACCAAATCATCATTTTCACATGTGAAATCAGCGTTATCGAGCTTCAAAGTTAATAATACAATATCACTTCACATTCACATTTCACATTTCACAAAACATTAACTATGTAGTATTAATTTAGTATCCTCTTCAATGTTAATATAAAACCAGCGCGTGATTTTTTTTCCCCTCTACGATGCAGTACCTTCTTCTTAACTAGATACAATTCAACCAACCGACTTGTTTTTAACGGTAATAACTTTCTTCACAAAATCCAACCAACACACTAGTTTGCAGCTTTTGTGAATCTGACTCAACCCTTAGACCATTTGTATCCCACACACTCACTCACTAAACTTCTCACCAAATTTTTAATTTTTTTCAGCAAATTGTTGATATGGAGACAAAGGAAGACTCACATTTGAATAATGATGCTAATGACGATTCAGAAGATGGTATACACTTGGTATTGCAAACTTATTTACTTAAATATGCATCTTTGTTTCCTTAATGTGCACCCGAAACATGATGTAACTTACTTTTATAGAAAATATAACACGGGGGACACGACACACTTAATCATTAAATACTATTTACTTAAGATGGATATAGGTCACGAGGTTCTTGCAATTAAATTGAGAATAGATAGTTTGTGACATGTTCACTGAAATTTGAAATGATACATAAGCACATATACCCCTTTCTCGGCGTAGATTAATCCGTAGGGTTCCCCAAGCTTTAGTATCAAGCTGGATTAAATTATGCCAAAATATGTGACCTTACAGATACAATCATAAATATTCTTGGAAACATGTAAGAGGAGCAATGGGAAGCAGATATACAGAATGACAATTGAACTGAATAGGCTGCAATAAACATTAACTATACTTTCTGACTTCAAAAGAGAGATGCACAACCAGTTGGAGTTACAAGTGCAATGAAGCACATGGCAAGGGGGCATCATGGCTATTTTTAGGGATACGGCTAGTATTTAGTGCTGTGGGTCTTACTCCATGAGAGGCAAAATGATCGACAGAAGTGTATATGTATCATTTTCTAATGTGAAAATAAATAGTTTACATGTATGAGCCAATGAGGGAAAAACATAAATAAGACAATTGCAAAATTAGAGAACCTATTAGTCTTTCCAAATGGGAAATCGTGTATTATGCTTATTATAGTAGGTGTTAACTATAAATACATATTTTACGTCTTTAGTGATCTATGTATATTCGCTCTTATTAATTCTATGTCACACGGCTACTTTTATGTGACTTGACTGATGCTTTTTGTATCAGCAGACTGGGAAGCTGCTGCAGATCTTGCTCCTGATGAGTTGCTATCTTCACAGTGCTTACCAGATGTAAGCAAACTCACACTTGAAGATAAAAAAGTTCAGCAACCTCCTGTAAGACGTGGGAGGGGCACATTCTCATATCAAAAGCATAGCTTGTATAGTGATCAGCAGTCTGGTGTGCCCATCGAGGATAATTCAACCAAGCAAGAAGTGTCTTCTAGTTCTGAAGGACATGAACAAGCAAAAAGAGATTGTAAGTTCTTTATTGGTTAAAATTCTACCTCCATTCTACAATGAAATTTGCAATGTTTGAATAGGCACATAGTTGTGTATAAGTTTTTGATCATTAATCAAATGCCTAAATACCCTACAGTTAGACATTTAAGAGATTCTTGGTAGTATTTTGTATGTATAAGAAACTTTTTACCGTCGATAATGGCATGGGACTCTTATTCGTTTGTGATTACAGTAAAATATGGCACACGGCATGCTCTTGTTATGGAAGACTTCCAACCAAGTATGACTACAAGTGGGCTTGAGAATTTGTTGGAGAAGTTCAACTATCACGATGTTGTGATTCGCTGGATCAATGATACCACTGCGCTTGCCATATTTAGAACTCCAGCAATTGGTAACTTCATCTTCCACATGTTAAGTTATAGACTTATAGGTTTGAACTAATTGTCATATTAGAGGAAGCTAAGCAGAAAGTATCAGATTTCAAAATATATAATAGACTAATTAGTTTCTGATCCCCTTTATTCAGTAAGTCCATGTCATATTGTGTGTGATCGTTTTTAGTTTATGTAATGTTTCATTTCTGAAGTTAAATAATTTTCTTTAATGCTGATAAATTATAATGGTGGATGGTTTTATTAACTTCAATCTTGATGATATGTGCATTTTTAATTGTATTGATTATGTTGAATCAGGTTACTGCTTGTTGTTAACAAGTTTACAATATCTTTTTGCAGCTCTCGAGGCATGTCAATCAATTAAGTGTCCATTTACAGTACGTGTACTTGAAGAGAATGATGTACTCGCAAGCTCTATCCCAGAAAGAGGTAACATGACTAAATTCTCAGTCATAGAGTTCCCACTGTCCATAGCAAGATGCGTGCATAGTAGATAACGCTGAATGATTTGTATGAATTTTAGAGGTGTCAATTTCAGCCCATTTACTTATCAGCGGATCATTTTGCGTTGTGTTTTATCTCAAACATACCAAACTAAAGGAAATTTAGCTAAAAGGGGAAACAGTTAAATGGGTCAAACTGATTGAAAGATGTTTAACAGCTTTATATTGGATACAAGTATACAGTCTCTGAATTCATTCTATTCAGAAGTTTTAGATTATTCTTGCTATAATATTGTTTTTGTAAACATAATTAACACATTCATCATATATAACAACTTGTAAAAAGAGAGATAATGTCCCGTTTCTACCGGTACCAAAACAGAGCTTGTTTTGGGCTTTTAACCTGTTACCGAATCTCCCCAGTCCACTCACTCTTGAGGAATTCTTAGTCATGCTTCAATGATCCCTTCTAAGAGCGTATATACTATTATGCACCACTCTGTCTCACGTAACTCCATCGCTAGTTGTCAACCACCAAATGGTCATTCTTTTTTTGACAATTGTAATCACGAAATTAGAATGCTAATTCACTCAGGGGAGCAGCTACATAGGGGCAAGTGGGGGGGGGGCGCCCGATCCCCAGAAATTTTTTTTGCGATGTAGGGGGTATATAGTTTTCGTGTAGAAAAATTTCGGTATATTCGGTTTCGACCCCCCATTTTAATTGTGAAATTTCTTTATACATTAAGCAATAAAAAATTTTAGATCCCGACCCCCCACTGAATTCACTAACATAGTTTTTGTACAATAACTAAAATGGCGAGTTTGTTTTCTAGTTGGAATAGACATGGATATGGCCTTCCTCTTTCAATACATGAGTTTGTTTTCTAGTTGGAATAGACATGGATATGGCCTTCCTCTTTCAATACATGACTTAATTGTATATTTGGTTATACGAACATAGATTAGAAGACATTATGTTTTATCATTAGCAACTATACATAATATTGGTGTGCTTAATTTGGTGTTCTTTTTACTTGTAAACTGTCATAAGTCCAAAGTTTTTCATTGTGGGATGGAAAGAGTAACATAAAATGTCATCGAGTGACAATGGGCTCTTGCTTAGAAGTTACATTTCTCTTATGTTATATATAATAGTCAAGTTTTCGTAATATATAGGAAGTGTAACACAGATCAAGTAAATATATTAAAACATATTTTTGATTTTTGTTTGTTGGCAGATTTGGAGCCACCTAGACAAAGGCCGAAAACATCAGCAAGAACTGCCCAAAGGTTGATTGCTCATGGAATGGGAATTAAGTTGACTTCCACAAGTTTTGGCCAAAAAGAACTTAAAGAACAAGAAGAAGCCCGGAGGCAACGTATAATTTCTAGACAGAATCTGAAAGACGATGCATGGGGAGACTAAAATATTCTCTTTCAATTTTACACGGCACGTATTCCTTTGATGGTCTACCAATTGATGGACAATTCTTTGTACAAGCCTTTCCCGAGTATCTTGGAAGTCCAAAGGCTGCTACCTTCTAGTTGTGTCAAGGTTAAATCACCTCGGAGTAGACTGAAACTAGTTACCGTCAATGTGTTTGATAAAAACCCTTATATAATTTCAAGGATATATTGCTGTTCTTAATGTGTGCAAGACTGCAAGGTGAACAAGATATATAAAGACAAATCATTCTAATTACAAGATGGTAAATGAATGAAAAATCATATCACATTTGATGTTCCTAGTCAATTAGTCATATACAACAGCACAGGAAATGGGGAAAATAATCAAACAGAAGTTACCCAATTGTCAAACTCTCCATTTCTTGATAGGAAAATGATTGGTGCGCCTTCTTGATATTTGATATTTAGTTCTTGAGTTTATTGTCATGTACTTCCATTGGTAGCGGGTATGTAGCGTAAAGCGGATGCTATTGGTTCACATGTCCTTTTGATTAGGTGTTACACGATTTACCTCACTCGTAATGGTCGTCGGCCCGCTATTACATAGTAACACGTAAGCATGAGTTGCCATTGTTACAACACAATATGATAAAACCGACTTACCAACATCGTTAAAACATAGGATCACAAGTTTGTTGTTGTGTCGTAAACGGTGGTTACTTCGTGCATCATTTGAAAAAACTTAAAAGTTTTGAAGGGGCGCTCAATTAAAACCGGTGACATTTTTACAATTGGTTTATGGTCAAACAGACTAAAAAGATCTTAGCAGCTGGTTAATAATGAAAGATATACAAGGCACATTAAAAAATTATCAAGAACTGGAAATTTACCGAAGTTCTGTAGCATCCCATGACGAGAATAATAAGGACTGACAACTTTGTGTACAATATAATTAATATAGCTTCAAATAAGAGCTTAAGATAAGCTCAAAAGCAAGTTTTAACTCTCCACAATAAACACTATTAACAGCTCCCTCATGTCAAATCAGGTGATTAACAGGATTTTCCCAACACAATATAGCTTAGATTGTGCTGAAATAGGGGCCGGAAGCAGACATATATAAGAATTTATTTACAATAGCATCGATAATGGCATCTAGAGAAGCTCCCATTCGGACTCTAGTGAGTCATGAGTTGCTAACTTCTGTGGTTTCTTATCTTCTGAAAGAGTGAGTGCATGTGATTCAGTCTCAACGCCTTGTACATTAGGTTCGGCATTGGCATTACTAAATTGTGCAGCAAGTTGCTTGTACTCGTGCTTCCTTGATGATTTCTTTTTCAAAGAAAAGGCGTTCTGAATCTTTTTCTGCATAGCAAGTAATTAGTCATTAGAAATGTAAACTTCATCTAGAGACCGGAGGTGGTAAGGTGGGTAGGTTGGGTAATACGTCAAAAAATTCAAATTGTAACGGGTCAATATGCAGTATGGGTCCATATGCAGTAAGTGTCAAAATGGGGCAGGCCAGGTTGGGTTGACCCGCACACGTTTTGTCTATCTGAAAGTACTGAGTTAACTACTATTACAAAGCTACTATTTCAAAAACGGTAGTATTACAATAATAACCTGAACTGTTAAGATAAAATTGATTTAGAAGGTTGTATGCATTATAAACTTCAATTAACTTGTACACCCTTTTCCTACAAAATTATTTGACGTGTTCGAGATATAACACACACAACCCAACTTGAGCCCTATTCAAAGAACAATAGGTTTAATTGCCAATTCATGCTTCAATCACATGCCAAGAAATAGAGGGCTGAAATACCTTATAAGACCGTCTTTTTTCTTCTTTATGACTCTCAGAGCGATAATCATTTCCATCCACTAAAACACATGTTTCCTCAAATCCTGACTCAGATTCATGCCCAGTAGGTTCCATCATTTGCACAGTTGTATAATTATCATCTTTTAAATTTGGATCACGGTCTTCCGTACTTCCTATAGAGATAGCTAACATTAGCATGCGAATTTGCAAAGCCTCCATTGTACCCTCCCAAAATCATTACAAGATATTAAGGATAATGTTTAGGGAACATTTATATTAGCTTAGAAATTAATGATAAAGTTTAGGGGCACATTTCAATTAAGAGAACATAAATTCAAGAGCTGAAAATTTAAAACATCAGATGCGAACAAAATAACATTGAAAAAAAGCACAGGATCTCAAAAAATGAACAGATAGGTTGCTAACTTAAATTATGTTTCTGAGGCTCGTTTAACAGCCCCCACATGCACCTATCATTCTAACAAGTACTAGAACCATTACTAACTGTAAAAAAGCAGAGGTCCCTTACTATCACGATTTTCTTCAATATGGTTCACAGAGAAAATGTACAGCGGAGTTCTGAATGATTAGAGCAATCAAGGTTGTTGGGATAACCTTAAAAGAATGGGCGGTGTCATTAGAGTCTATAGAGCCACACATGCCATTACAGCATTACTATGGCCTGAGTTTATAACTCCAAATGAGGGAATATATGCTTCATTATGTCCATGTAAATTGCAACAAAATTATTAGGCACTTCACACTTGTCAGGATGCTGTATGGTTGATATGTTGGAACTAAACTTAAGATTGATATAGTCCCGTTGACGATATTCTTGAAAGACTAAGTATGTACTTGTGATCCAACTTACGATAGAACTGCTATTCTTTTGTCATTTAGTATGATATAAATCTTCAAGCGCGTTAAATTCATCCATATTTAAGATATTTAAGCTTGATTATCTTACATTATAAGATATTTTCGATAGACTATATCAGGTCTGTATGTTGGACCTAAATTAAAAGAATGTTGTCCAGATTTAAGATACTTTTATAGAAACATAGCACTTATCCAATGCACACTTAAAATCTTTAGGTATTCAGACTATCTTGCATAAATGTCATTATACAATACTACCAGACAAAGATTGAACTTCTGACAACCTTTTGTCGCTTGATGATAAGGTTTAGGGGCACAGCAACGAGTATCTAGATGCATTTTAACAGTAGTAATGCAGTTAGAATTTGTTTTAACAAAATGAAGTGGTGAATTGACATTACCTGTATGTGGCCGAATGACTTCATCACGAACAGATTGGCAACACTGAGCATTAGAGTTAACATGCGAACCTGTCTGAGAAAGAGACACTTGTCTGCTATTTTCACTCGACTCTGCAATCACAGGAGCAATAAAAGTATGAAGACTGAAAAGCTACAGATATATTCATGGCAGAGGACAATTTTGACTAGGCCCTTTTAATACGAAATCTACGTATGTATCACAGCACTAACTATTCTCAGAGGTCCCGCATTAATTCCAATGTGTAACATTATGGGAAACAGATACAACGAAATTTACCAATCTTTCTCAAAATTTTCATTATTAAAAAACTTCATGGTAACATCTACTTTTACTGGAAACAAGGGAAAGAGTATCTATACATTTCCTTTTAAACCGTAGACAATTCCCTTTTACTCGAAAACTTCCCTTTACTGTGGATCAAGATTTAGAATCACTTATAGCAATTTACTTAAGAAAAACGGGAGCATATGCTTAATGTTATAACTGGAACTTCTGCTATTAACAAATTGGGACAAGATTACAAGCTTTGACAACGACAGAAGATTACCTGTACAAGACACATCTCCATCAACGGACTGACAACTTGATGTATTAGAAGTAGCTTGCAAACTTATCTGAGAATCCAACCCACTATTTTCCCACGTACCTGTGGTACATAGCAGATAACGTAAAGAATTTTTTAAATGTTCAAGTGTGCCAAAAGATGCATATATGAAGAATTACCAGTAGGTTTTGCTCTGACGACGTTGCTAGAGGAGATGCATCTTGATCCTTTTCCATCTTCTGCAATGGTTTTAGTAGATACAGTCGTGCTGGGAGCTGGAGAAGCAATTGAAGTACCCACAACCGTATTAAATATTTTCCCTTCCTGCTCTCCTCTTGACTCGCACCCTGTAGCTTCACTTGCCGCTTCAACGGTCACCCGTTCACAATTTTCTTCATCGTTGTCACTTATTTCCCAATTAATCGATGCAGCAGACCAGTCTTCCCAAACATCATTACTAGAGTTCGATTTATCCTCAGGGATATCCTTGACACGCACATGATCAATAGCAGCTTTCTTGAAGCTTGATAGTGGCTTCTTGACCTTGTGTACTCCAAACTCAAGATAAGGATTTAGTGACAATTCAGAACTAGCAACTCGAGAGAGATCCTTTGAAGAAGGAGGCACCATATCCTGCATGACATCAGAACAGAACTTTTTCATACTTGCGCCCACTGTCTGGACTTGATTTTCAACGTATTTAGCTGTTTCCTGAAAGAAGTTATCATGCAGGTTAAGTTGAATAAAAAACGAGGGCAGCAATTTACAAGCAGATGCTCAAGCAATCAAGTTTAAGAATGTTAAATACACATGAGACAAACATTGATAGCGTTAAAGATGCTTCCCAAAATCACATTTTTTTTTTTTATTTTTTTTTTGGTAACTATGGTTTCCGGCCTTTTGGCCGACTAATCCACAGGGTTTGAACCCACCGCCTTACAGACTCAAACCAGGTAAAACACTCCCTTTTCAGGAGTTGGCGTGGCCAACTGCAAGGTTATTTGCAAAATCACGTATTTTTTTACACAAGGTTGTTGACAAAGATACTACTTGATTGACGGGTTTAATTATAACTAGTACAGTAATACCTGAGACATTGCTTCTTCAACCTCCAAGCACATTGCTTCGAACTTTTGGTATATATTACCAACCCAGGCTATACCTTTAAAATCCATGGATTCCATAAATCAAGACAAGCACAAAATCTTTCCGTCACTTCGACTAATAAACCTCCAAGATAGTCCCTGAATCAACACATATTGTATAAATCAGAGGGTTGTTTTGGTATTATGAACACACTACACTAGAAAACAATACAATAGGAAACCATCACATATGATTATGAGCTTGTATGACATGCCAATATATTGAAAATGATAGTTGGCGAAAAGGCCTAATATATAACTTGTATCCATGTTAAAGGGGAAGGCAATTCGTACTTTTACTTAGTAGTTAATAATTAGATTCTCTCCTAAACATTAGCATTATTGCAACTGCGTCGAGATTGCCATAATTCAGAGTCACCTTACAATATAAATCATTTCATTCCTGGTCCGTCTCAACAATACGCAAACGACAACATAACGCTTAACTTAGTGGTTTCAGTCATATAAATTGACTTTCGCTATCTTAAGGTATTCCAATAACAATCCAACTATCAAAGCGGTGGAACCACAAAAACCCGGATGACAGCATTAAATACGCAATTTCATTTAAATCCTATCCAAAGTAATTATGTAAAACTATCCCCACAAGTTACGTGCCGCAGAAAGTTACAATTTTACGATTGGTTAGTTTGGCTTTTCATGGCAGTAAACTACAAAATCTCCAATTCTCAATCCCGTGCCCACACATGTGCAAACAACAACCATACATCACATCGCATAAAAAAAACTACCAAATTACTTCCTTATCCGTTAACATCGCTTTTCCTATTAATACATAACAAGCAAGCATCCTACAACGGTTCTAATAGTAATATAAATTTTTTTTTATCATGAGTTAAATTCATGAAGATTTATATAAACCTATAAGAACATAAAAAATAAAAGAATCATGATCATCAGACACATGGCAACAATAATCAAAATTATAATAAGAATGATCGATGAAAGAAATAAATTAAGACGTACGAATAGGAGATGATGATGAACAGAAGAATAATAATAATTATGTACAGAATAATAGTGAATTGATTATTTACGTATTTAAGAAAGAAAGAAAACCCTAAAAAAAAGATGATGGTGTATTGGAAGGAAGGGTTTAGGGAAAGAGAGTTTGAGTAAGAGAAATTATTGTTATTGTTATTTTTACGAAACGTACATACTCGGAGACTTATTTATATTTTTTATCAACTTTTTAATTGGATTTGTATTTTATACTACTCTATTATTTGCATTACTACTTGGTGTACACGTGGGTGTTTCTATATCGTGCCCTCCTTCCCAAGTTCATTTCAGTTTCATGCCTCCTCCTCCCCAAGGTATATAGACGTAAATAAAATTTTAAGACTATGATGTAATGGTTGACTAATTCACATTACATTCACATCATTATTGCATCATCAAATATCTCACTAATCCCTCACCAAATTAATTTCTGTTTTACTTTTATTGACAAGATAATTAAACAACATTGCATTAGGAATTAAAAAGCATCATCAAATTACTTAATGGTAAAGTGTTTGGTTTCCTCACTAAATTTGGCTATGTGTGTGCATATCAAGGCGGTTAGGGAAGAGTCGGAAACGGTCTCAAGTGAATAGAAAAAACCTCTAGTACATCTGAGTAAAAAAAACTCGCCCTCCTCTAGCAATCTGAATAGAAAAAATCTCACTCATTTACCCGTTTGCATTATAAAAGTAAAGACATAAACTTAGAAATTTTACAAATATAAACAAACATTATGAATTATATTTCATCATAATTTACGCTTCGGTCTTCATCACTTTTTCGACTAGCTTGTCGCTAAAATGATTGTAGTGTGTTGTATAGAATAGTTCACCTAGTTTGTCATTGCTAATCAAACTCGAACTTTGTTTCTCGCGATTACCCTTTCGTTGATCTCGAGTTCCCTTTTCTTCATTTCCAAAAAGACGTCCATTCGCCTTTTTTTTTTCTTCAAAAATGTATCTTGACGTCTTTTTGGTGTTTTGAGTATGTCGCCATAGTTTGTTCTGGTTGAAAGTATTTTGAGATATTTTTGTAGTTGAAAGTATATAAAGAGAATGAATTTAGGTGTGAATAGCAACGAATAGGTATTGAAGTATATATATAAATTAAATATATTTAAAATTAAAAGAAAAGAAATAAAAAAAGTATATCTCTTAAAGACTCATTTTCTTTATCGTTAGGATTTATCCTTCATTCTTTCATTCGATAGATCACGCAACGAGACCACATAGAATCACGCCAACCACGCGTGATGGTTGTGTAGTGGCCAACCACGTGAGGTGGTCGTCGTTGACACATCAAAAATCGTCCTATTAGACCCAGTCTAATGGAAACATAATTTGAACTAAGTATGGAAATATCGATGTTAACAAATCAAGCATCTTTCTTTTCCTTTTGTTTTAAAATTATTTTGACTAGTTGTAACTTGAAAGTGAATGCAAACTATTATTTTCTAACAATTCATCAAACATCTAACAATACAGGGGTGTTTGTTTAAGCTTATACGTGGGCTTATGAGCTTATTTGATTTCGGCTTATATTTTGGGGGTGTTTGTTTCGGCTTTATATAGCCGGCTCTTGACTTATTTGATTTTGGGCTTATGTTTCATAAGCTCACTTTTTGTGGCTTTTGAAACTTTTCGACTTATATTTCATGAACTTATATAGCCGGAAAGTTTCAAAATAAGCACAAAAAGTAAACTTATGAAACATAAGCCCAAAATCGAATAAGCCATAAATCGACTATATAAGCTAAAACAAACACCCCCTTTATAAGCCTTAAATTTTCAGCTAATTTGAACCAGTTCAAGGTGTACACAACATGTCTTATACACTATGAAAATAGGTCGATTTCAAGTTGAGTTGCGTCGACCAGCCAACACAAACTTGACTGGCATTGCTATGCTCGTATGATATGGTTAATACGTGTCTTGAATTCATTAATCTTTTTGTATTTCACTAAATATTTTACTCGTTGACCACCCAACCCGAAGTACCCAACTCTATAAAATATAAATCAAAGGCTAAAAAGCACACATCGTCAAAAGCACAAATGTTGAGTACCATGAAACCTACTTACACCCAAAACAATGAAGTGAGTTGTAGCATAAACTAATGATTCCATTTATCAGCAAAGCATACAAACAGCATACAATAACAGAGAACAAAATAATACTGGGTATGGGTGTTTCATAGATACCAGAAACGAAACAACATAAAATAACTGATATACGAAATCAAATGCTATATTTACCAACTCATTAAAAGAACATGAAATAACTGATAACTTCGTAGTTTAAAGGAAATATCCATCACCTAAGCTGCTTGAAAATCCCCAAAATCATCGTCAGGTACGTCTTGAGCAGTTTGTTTTTCAACAGAATCGGATTCAATGGATTGCTTGTCAAAAGCAGTTGAAAAACTGTCTTTGGGACTTCCATCAAGGGACAACTTTGAGGGCGAGTCTAGAGGGGTTTTCACTGCATTAGCAGGTGGTGAAAGTGATGGAGATGGAGGTGGGGGTGGGAGTATGCTAGTAATTGAATTCTTGCCCTTTTCTTTTTGATCTAGTCCCTGCTCGAAGAACTTGGACCTCACGCTTCGACCACCTGTCTGTAATGAGAATACAAGTGAACCAACATTAGGGATAATATATCCATAAAAAAGGAATTCGATTACATTTTTTGAGTGCAATACATAGTAAGATGCTTTCACTTCATTTCTAGTTTGGTTAGACAATTTTTAGTATCGTTATAAAAACATGTAAACTTTTTAAGTGAAGACTAAAGGATTTTCTAAGGGGGTTTTTTTTTTATTATTTTTATTTTTATTTTTTATTATTTTTTTTAAAAGTATATTGAATGTTATTTACAAGGATCACAATGAAAATCAGTGAACGTAAGTTGCTAGTCGATAATTCTTGTGATTTGCTCAATAGAATATATCAACAGTTCACTTTTTCAATTTAAAATGGGGAGCCTAATCCTTGCCTGCGTAAAATATCCACAAGATTTCACCATATAAAACGTAAACCCCCTTTAACATGCAAATAGTTTATACAGATTTTTCACCGAACACTAACACCATTTTCACATGAAAACTTGCAAGTTTCATGGGACACAGCCCCAAAAGATACTTTCTAAAAATGAAATTTGAAAGGAGGAAGCATTGAGCCATGTAATTTAAGAAATAGGAGTTTATGTCATTCTTGAATCATAGGTCCTGAACTAATATTGAACAATAAGTTATCGGATCACTTCGAACTAGATGTGACAAATTTTCCCCATTTACTTAAAATTGGGTCGATTAGGGCTATGTTTTCTCTCCCAAGGGTTAAATATACAGTAATTATAATTATCTTACAGCAAAACAAGTCAAATGGGAAACCCAAAGTGTATTATTAATTAAAAAAATCAGATTATCCTCATAATAATATAACTTTTGTGACATAATTGAGAAGCTACTTATCTACAAAGAAAATTGGACCGAAAGACTTACAGGTCAACCCATCCCGAGTAGAGTTACCTGTTTTAACCATTACCCAACCAACCCGTCCACTTGCCACCTCTAGTTCAAAAATCAAATAGAAAGCTATAAGTTTGCTTACGTTCTTCAGTTGAAGCACTATTGTTTCTCCATCTTTTAAACTATAATCAACGGAAGAAGTTTTCTGGTACTGCTGTTCCATCTCTTCGGCAGTTTTCTTCTTATTAAGGTACCTTCAAGCAAATATGATGTTTAGTCATTAAAAATAATCAATGCACTTAAAACCGAGTGATTAACTGAAACATCTTAAGGAGATGGGACCGAAGAATGTGATACAAATATATGAATTAGAGAAGTACTTCATATGATCATGAAGAGCAGCTTGGAAATCATAAGCTTGAGGTCTTTCTCGAAATCCTATACCAATAAAAGCATGGCGAAGGCGACCACCTGCATTATTTTCAGACAACTCGTGGCTTTGGTTAAGGAATCACAAGTTAGAGGAGGCAAAAAAAGAGCACCTCAGAGATATGACACACTAAATATAGAACTTATCACATATCAACCCATTTGTAGGACAATGAATCAAAACTGCCACCTCTAACTAATTATCATAATGTTTTCAATGGAAAGAAGAATATTCACTAAAGCATGTACACTTACCGATGTTCTCTTCCACGCGTAGAACAAAATACCTGCAGAAAAATACAATAATTAGTAATACAAAAGTCAGTCGGAGATATAAGATATATGACTCCCAGGATATGGCAAATTTCAAGGAGATTAAACATGCAAAACAATTTCTCGGAAAAAATTACTTAGGACTAAGTCATGATCTGATTCTTTAGTAAACACAGATATTGAATTGATAAAGATAGATTTGATAACTGATTCTTTAGTAGACGACGATTTACCGGCTGCTATCAATTACAGGCTCCACGGGATGAGGCTCTCCGTCTCTTAAAAATGCCCGAGCATAGAGTTCACCTAAAGATTAACATAAGTATACAATCCATAAATGCAGTAAACAATAAAAGCAGAGATATTATCACCTGTTGTCTTATCTTCAAGTCTGATAATACACTCTTCTCCCTTGCTTACCACCTTCATTGTTCCCTCCCAAGCCCATTTGTTTATATCCCATTCATCAGCCCTATAACAAAGCATACACCGATAAGTCCCACATCCCCAGCATGTACAAATAATAGTTATAAAGCCTGTACTGTACTATCTCAGTTACATAATAGACGTGAAAATAGTTTATTCATGCTTTTTAAAGAAAATCACTGGGAACATCCCCTTATACTTGTAGCTTTAAGTATGTAACTGATATTAGGAATCAGGTGAAGAGAAATTGCAGGTTACATGATAACACTTCCTAGCTTGAAAATTATATTTTCAAGGTGTAATCACTTGAGTTCTTAGCAATTAAAGTTACAATCGAAGGAACACAGGTGACAGAAAAACTAATATTCGTACTAATTTTACTCATAAAACATTATCAACTTGATAACTATTCATTACTTCTCCCAGATTTCTTGACCTAGAGAACAATAACAATCATATATACGATTATTAAGATAAGTGAAGAAACTAGATGTAAGGAACATCAAATGCATCACAATTGACACTTTTTTGGAGATAAAGATCTTAAAAAATGAAGACATGGAAGAAAGAACCAAAAGAAATCCAATAAATGCAAACAGAGTTTGTGAATCTAATATAGGCAAGATATTTTACATCATTGACCGCAGACTGTTTTTTTCTATCGACAAAAAGCATAGGTCACCATATAAAAGAAGCAAGATAAATCATGTTTCAACTAGGAATCGTATGGGTATAACGGATAGTATAAAACTTTATTATGTTTTAGAAATTTTCCATAATCATAGGATCATGTTTCTGGCTAATGATGTACCAAGGAAAATGTTTCTGGCTAATGATGTCAAGTTTGTATCTTTTAATTAACCACGATCTTAATGCAATGTTTCGAGTATGGAGGAACATCTTGGAAGTTTTATAATTAGACCAACTAAAATTGAAATGCATTGAGTGAATTTAGTGGTACAGATACGGCAGCAGAAGCTTCAGACACCATGTTATACATGAAGAATTTAGGAATAGCATATTCCATTATTTAGGATTTATCACAAAAGAATGGCGTTAGTGAAATACTGTAGTGATTGTCTCATGTGACTTGAAAGATAAGTCCATGGCATAATTTCTACCAGTTATACCTAAGGTGGCAAAATGTTTAGCTACAAGAGAGAACATATCAAAGATGATGATGGCATAAATACGATATGTTATGGTGGACATATTGCCACACAATATGGGAGATTAGTAAAGAAGATGCCAAGTCAACACCATTCACAGGTTTGAGTGATCTGCAATCTGACCTTGCAAAGCAGGTGAGATCACAAAAGGTGGTAGTTACTAGTTAGCCAAATTTACCTCTTCATCCTAGATTAACGAATGTAAACAAGTAGTGATAAGGATATTTGCGTCATATGAATATCAAAAGAGGAAGTGTCCATGGATAGGATTTAGACGTTTCATTAATTCCCTGTACCCAGAGCACTCAAAAATATTTACCTTCAAGTACCCCAAAAATTGAAAATACCAGTTAACTACTCCGAGGTGGCTAAGTGGCAAAGAGACTTTGACTATCATCACTAAAATGTGGCGGTGGGTCAATCCAGTGGATTAGTCGGCCAAAAGTTCGGAAACCATGGTTACAAAAAAAAAAAAAAAAAAAAAAAAAAAAAAAAAAAAAAAAAAAAAAAAAAAAAAAAAAAAAAAAAGATGGGACACATTTAGTCTGAAAGGAAGAACAGAAGTTCGGAGCTTTTACGCACCTGTGAGAAGCTGCAGTCTTCCTCGGAGGTATCTGCGTAAAAACAATAGCATGTGAAACTCGACTAACTTGCAGATGGAATAATAATATATAACACATAAACACACTCCAGCAGACATAGTTGACAAATATAAAATCAAGAACACAAGAGAACATTTTATTAGGAACAAGCATACTTATGCTACAACAAATAAACAGAAAAGGTGTCAATTCAATGAGATTAAAACAGAAACATTAGCTACCCTGGCAAACAGTAAATATATCGCATAAAAATAAGGTTTGCTTTCTAAAGCTGGCATACAGAGACCCTAATAAACTTTAAGAGAAGTACCAAATTCATAGGTTTTATTTATCTATTATACCAAATTAATCTATGCGAGAATCAAATATGGACAACAAAAGATTAACAATCATACTAGAAACCTACAACAGGTTAAGTTTGTAATGCTTTTGCAGTCTGGAAACCTACAATAAAAGATTAACAAACATACTCGTATACATTTGTGGTATAACAGCCTAGTTAAAAGCATTTTGTTTAACAAATATTATCCACAGCATACGTAAAGAAGAGACGCTTAGGATGGAGCAATCACACTACCACATGTTTTATCATGTTCAAGACAAAAGGAGGAAGAATATCCAATTTCACTACAAACTAATAGTAAGAAATTAACTTCAACTATAAACAATCTACCTAAGTGACAGAGACACCACTGGTTATAGCCTTAGTGGAACTGCTAACAAAGAACAAATCCAGCCAAAAAGCGTTCAAGCCTTCAGGTTTCAACAGTAGATACATTTATTCTAGAACTAGAATGAAGCTATTACAGTATTTGAGACTGACCTACTGCTTCTCCAATAATTTAGCAATAAAAACCTGTTGGTTTATAAATGCAAATGTGAAGTGACAGTTGTCACTCAATTGAGCAACTTAAACTTGTGGGGCTGCAAACATAATTAAACAAAATCTGGGTGTTGGTAAATATGTTCACACACATACGTCCTACCAGCTGCAACAGTTGATATTGTTGCAGCTTAAAGCATCACTCTAGAATAGATACTGCACTAGGGTGCATTTGTGTGTTCCCTAAAATGGTATCCACTAAATACATATAACATATAGGTATGAGAATTTAAACATTATATTGGTTCTATAGAGTCTTCTTTCCATGTCTCTTTCACAACTATTTCTATGCAAACTAGTTTTCTCTTTAGTGAAATCCCTCAAGATAATATCCTCCAATCACCCAAAGAGCTGTGACGTAGAAATGTAGAATAAGCGCACACATTTCTGACCAAAACACAGGATAGAATATCTTAATAGTTTCATCAATGCTTTCCAACAACTCAATCTAGTTGCTATTAGCGACTCCGAAGAAAAAGGAATTTAACTACTATCTAAAAGAACCTTCAGTTTGATGACTTGTACTATTTTTGCCCTTGCAATCAATTTCCTACGTTCTCGTCCTCCTCCCAATTTAAGGGTGGGATAGACAGACATGGAATAAGGCACCCATTTCTAACAAAACTATGATTTCCACTACCTTATTCAAGTGTTCTCATCTATTGAAATTGAGTTATTTATAACCTTACTAGTATTCTTATGCAAATACCCAATAAATCACCAATCCTGCTACATTATTCCAGTTTAGTAGGTCTATCATATTGCGACTATTAATATGGCAGTGTTTTCCACTGCTATTCCTAGAAGAAGTTAGAAGAGTGATGCTTTGCTAGAAATCGTAATATCTAAACTTACCCCTAAAATTTCCATAACCTTTGCAGTTTTATGTAAAACCATGACCAAAAATGTTATCAACTAGCCTAGTAGCACTTTACTTAGGTTTTATTAATACTAGTGTATTATAAAGGCTAACCAGAGTTGCCCATTATATAAATGCCTGAAGATGGTTTTGGAAACAGCATTGATTAACAGAGTTAAAGTTATGATACCTAAAGTTAGTGATGGATTAAGTTAGCCATTTTGGTACACGTTTCATCACGAGATACAACTAATGCAGTTGTTTTGATTCATCTTTCTTTGAGACAATTCCCACTGAAAATTAGTTCGTTATGTCCCACCAAAGAAGATTGTATGAAGCGACAGCATAGAGGGAAACCATTGGAGTACATTTTATAAAGTAACAAATAAAAATCTAATCAGGTATAACACAACAATATAACTCACCACAAAAACTTAGTGTATCCCTAATCTTCGTAAATTACACAAAGGCTTAACTGCTACAACATGTAACATACTTTCACATTTCTGTGACTGTCAACAACTTACTTTCCTTTTTATTATTGTATGTTCCTTACATTTCCGTGCAATCGTATGTAAACATCACATGCGCAAATGTCATGAATTAGCAGCCTACTTATCTCAATGTTCCAATTTGGCAACTATACTTTCATCGTTGTCCTGTTTTGGTCAATAAAAGAATCGAAGAATTCAAAGTCAAAGAGCGGTTTGGGACAAAGAAACGGATTCGAGGTGCTATTTGGTAAGTTAGTGTCGTGAGACGAGCTTCTACAGTCAAATTGCTAACATGCCATCTTTTCTAAGGTAGCCATAAAATGAATTACCAAATCAGCACATAAAATTTAAAAGTACTTTTTGTCACGTCAACATTTCACCGTTTATGTAGTGTCCAAATTAGCACACCAAACAAATTATATATACAAAAACTAGACCAAAAAAAATAATAATAATAATTATCAAACTGGAACATTGAAGTAGCAGCCTACTTATCTCAATGTTCCAATGTTACCGCTTATGTCATGTCAACATTTAAAAGTATTTTTGTAGTTACTTATCTCAATGTTTAAAAGTATTTATGTTCCAATTTTATGTGCTGATTTGGTAAAAAATACTTTTAAATTGTCCGTCAAACTGGAACATCGAGATAAGTAAGTCCATATCTAACGGCATATGCCTGTGTATTAACATATCCTTATCTTCTTTACCACTTAGGCTATGTTTGGCAGAACTAGTAGCTTATCAGTAGCTACAAGCCTACAAGTAGTAGCACTTTTGTAGTCGTAATCATAAAGTGTAAAATCCTGTAAATGCTTCTTTTATTACGGGTTTGTTTGGCAGAAGTAGCAGTGGCAGTGAGAGCAGTAGCAGCACTAGTTCTAATATAAAAACCTTTGGTAACATAGATGTGGCTATCATAATGTGTAAATCAGTTACTAAGGCTATGTTTGGCGACACGTAGCAGTAGCAATAAGCAGTAAGCAGTTAGCAGTGGCAGTAAGCAGTAGTTGTTTATTTAAAAAACGTGTTTGGTAACGTAGCTGTAGCAGTAATTATAAAGTGTAAAATTACGAAAAAGGCCATATGCACATTAAAATAAAATAAATGATTAGACAAATGAGGGTATATATGTAATTTAAGTATCTAAACGCTTGGAGCAATTCTGGAAAGCTTATTCAAGAAGCATTTGGATTAGAGCGGTAACACAATATTTAAACTCTTGTTGAGGTGTTGCCAAACAAGCTTTTCATTTAAAATGCTTACCGCTTGTTGCTTGTCGCTCCTAAACGCTTCTAAATGCTTGTTGCCAAACATGACCTAAATGCTATTTCATGGAGCGTTGGATAAGAAGCATTCCGAAAAAAAGATAAAGCTACTTGGTGCTTGCCAAACGAGCACTAAAAATTACTACAATGGTCAAAGCTCACCACTCACCGCTCCTAAATGCTTTGCGCCAAACACACATAAACGAAATAAAAAAGGTAAACGGCTGTTGCCAAACCAAACAAGCGTGATATTCTAAGAGCTAAAGGTTAAACGAAATAAAAAAGCCCATCGGCAAACACAGCCTAAGTATGAATAATACATAAAAAGTTAAGCTAGAAATCAATAAGCAGAGGTAATTAGTAATTGACCTAACTTATAAACAGATTATTAACTAATGTATGATTAAAAAAATAAAAAAAGAAAGAAATGAGGAAATGAGATGATTACCAGATAAACGTAACATTCAGAGACTTGAAAAAGAATAAGCTCAGCCGGTTCAATATCATCTAAATTTTGTGATTTCTCTTCATTCATGATTTTTATATAAAATTCAATTTCTGTAAATCAAATACTATTTGTTGTGATCTGAATCGCAGTCAAGACAAGACAATAGAAAACCCTTTTTTGTTTTACTTGCGCTTAATTTATTTATTTCTTTTTCTTCTACTTCATATTTTACTACTCGTATTATTATTCCTTTCTTGAGTAACGTGTTACGAGTATTAACTTAACTCATCCGCCTGTTGCGGCGTCTAATTAAAAGTTTTAGCAAATAATATTTTCCTTTTCCTTTTTTTTAAAGTAGAAATAGCCGTGAACAGTAGCATTTTTTCTTTTATTTTTTTATACATATATATATATAACCGTTTGGTAATGTATTTGTAGGTATAATAATAATGTGTAAAGCAACTTTTAAATGTTTAACACTCGTAAATATTACGTTGGAAAATGAGCATTTCAAAATAAAAAATAAAGCTATTTTTTGCTTATCAAACGTTGGAAAATAAAGCTACTTGTTGCTTGAAAAATGAGCATTCCATTACATGCTATTATATAAACCAAATTATACTATATATATAAAAGGCAGGCGCTACGTGACAAAAAACGTGAACAGTATGTCATTACAGCAACAGAACGGACTAAATTGTGGTTGGGAATTGCTGTTGGTACTTGATAGTACTAAAGACAATGGATAATGGACCATGTGTTGATTTCATATTGGCTGAAAAGGAGGACACCCCCATTTGGAACACTGTAGCGGCCACTGTAGCAGGCCGTAATAAGACTGTAATAACCCCGTTTTTTTCCTACCCGGTTTTCCTATACAAAATTACCTGCCCACGGATTTATCTATCTCTGTAAAATAACTGAAGTACCCTGATCTTTTTTCCCCATTTATAATTCATATTCCAGAACTCTCTTCATCTAAAACACCTCATCTCATTATCGCACCCACACACACCATTCTGGATTCTTCTACCAAAATCTAACATCAACAAAAAAACCCTAAACACTGAATCAAGCTAAGGGAGATGGAAGATCATCTTGGTCCATCCATAAACATGATATGGAACCCCCCCATCTACCCTCCCAGTTTGTTATTTCAGGCTAAATTTTATATTGCGTTTAAGTTGAATTTTCATGCAAGTATAGGGTTCATTGAATCTAACTATCTTTGGCTAGCCAAGTCTTATAATCAATACATCAAGTCATTGATTATTTTGTAGTATATTCATACTATGTGGTTATTTGATATTTTTGAATTTTTTGAATAAGTTGCGGTAATGATTTTGAAGTTTTAAGGTAAGATATTTGTTGTTGTGTTTATATAGTTGACTGTTAGATTTTGTTTGTGGGTTATGAAAATGTGTGGGTATATAATGTATTGTGTATTGTGTAATTGTCGATGTAAATGTTAGTTTATGTTAGTAGTACATAGTGTTCATTTAGGTTGACGTTAGAAATCTATGTTATGACAATGCGGTAACTGTTAATTATAAGGGTTTCAATTATATTGATAGACAGGCTAAGTCTAAGATCTGCAGAATATGTGTTTTTGTTTCATTCGGGCCGGTAATGTATTTGAGTTTTGGTTAGGTATATAGTTATTTTCGAGATTAAGTGTATTTGGGTATTAAGTGTTAGTTGAATCTTTCCTTTT
>LBNU01018144.1:0-32045 GCA_014162995.1 Artemisia annua | reverse complement strand
GTTTTCGCTTGTTTTTTTACGTTTTCGCCCTTTTTTTCTAACTTTTTTTTGCCTTTTTTTACGTTTTCATCTGTTTTTTTACGTTTTCGCCAATTTTTTTACTTTTTCGCCTCTTTTATTTACGTTTTCGTTCATTTTTTTACGTTTTTGCCTTTTTTTACGTTTTCGTCTGTTTTTTTTTATGTTTTCGTTCGTTTTTTTAGGTTTTCCGTCCGTTTTTTACGTTTTCGTCTGTTTTTCTAGCGTTTTCGCCCTTTTTTTACGTTTTCGTTTTTTTTCTTACGTTTTTGTCTGTTTTTTCAACGTTTTCGTGCATTTGCTTACGTTTTTGTCCTTTTTATTACGTTTTTTTACGTAAGATAACTTAAGAAAATGTACAATAACAGATGAAAACGTAAAAAACAGAAAAAAAACGTAAAAACAGACATAAACGTAAAAAAACAGACAAAATCCTAAAAAATCAGATAAAACCGTAAATAAAGGTCGAAAACGTAAAAAACGTAAAAAAACGAAAACTTAAAAACCGTAAAAAAATGAAAACGTAAAAAAACATAAAAAGACGAAAACGTAAAAAAAGAAAAAAAAGGTAAAAATGAAAACGAAAACATAAAAAAGAAAACGAAAACGTAAAAAACGGTCGAAAACGTAAAAACGAAAATGTAAAAAAAAAAGGACAAAAACCTAAAAAAGTTAGACAAAATAGTAAATAAAGGTCGAAAACGTAAAAAAACGTATCAAACGTAAAAAAATAGACGAAAACGTAAAACGACAGGCGAAAACGTATATGAACGGATGAAAACGTAAAAAAATGGACGAAAACGTAAAAAAATAGACGAAAACGTAAAAAAATGATGAAAACGTAAAAAAGGACAAAAACGTAAAAAACAGACGAAACGTAGAAAAACGGTCGAAAATGTAAAAAACGTACCAAAACGGTAACAAACGGACGAAAACGTAAAAAAAATTTGTGAAAAAGAAAAAGGAAAAGAAAAAAAGTACTTCAATAGCGCAAAAAAAATAGTATTAGGAAAAAAAAGTAGAAGAAAGGAACAAGTACTTCAATAGCATAAAAAACAAATGTCTTGTTCTTGCAGATGAAGAGCTTAAATGCACATTTTCTTCTGCAGACATGGTTTGCAGATGAAGAGGTAAAAGCTCTGAAAAAACAAACGACACCTTAGTCTTGTAATCTTATCTTGTTGGTTTTGGTCGACTTTTAATCATATAATCTTGATGGTTTTGGTCGACTTTCAATCATATAATCTAGTTGGTTTTATAAATTAGAACAATTTTGTTTGTTATATTTTTAATGTTGTGGCTCGCATTAATCATATTGAGCTGAATTGACCCAAGCTCAAATAATAGCAGTGAATCAGAATAACTGAACCAATAGCTCATAAAAATTTAATAATCGAAACGGTACATAACTGAAACCAATTAGGTTTACACCAAACCAAACCATACTTGCCCCAAACTGAAACCAGTTATAGATTTGCTAAAACAAAAATATTCGGTGTTGGCCGGCTAGGTTTTCACCAGACCGAACCGTAGTCACCCCAAACTGGAACAATGTTTTGTCACATCTACTAATTTACCAGGGTTGTGTGGCCTCAAAATCCCATGTATACATTCAACTTGTGCCTTCAATCAATTTATACTTACCTCTGCAAGACAAAGTCTACTAAATTATATGTTCATATTTTATAATGCTAGTGAGCTTTTGAGCAATAGTATAATAATAAAAAAAAGTGGTATGTCAGTAGGGCACAGTTGCCGTCAATGTCCGATGCCTGGGATCCGTTAGAACTGTTTGTATATTCACAAAGCCAGCATCCTTCACAGCTTTTTCCAGGTCGAGCAAGTAGTATTCATCCAGAAAAGGTTCAGTGCTCTTCATTAAAGTAAACAAAACAGGCGACAATTCCTAAAAAGATATCAAATGCATAATCAGTTAAACAAATAGTTAAAAACCTTAGATTGGTGAAAATAATGAGAACACAAACTCTAATTATTTTAGCATTATAATCGGGCATAAGGATATTGTGATACTGCATCTATGGTACAAAGATGACAAATGAAAAGAGTTTGTACCTGAAGTTTCTTAGACTTCGGCTGCAGAGAACACACTCAAATGTTAGATCTCAATAGCACAATGATTGGAGTTGGAAAAGTAGGTAGGTAGCATGAGGTGGTTAATGGTTAAAAACGGGTCTAAATGGGCTGGGTTATCCGTCAACACTTTTATCCAGTTTTTTAGATTTTATAAATGGTTAATGTTTGTACAAAAGATTATATTTATTATTATATGTTAAACGAATAATTCACGGGTTTTAAGGATTTGAAAACACTTGGGTGACTTTTGATCCATTTTAAAAGGTTTATCTGTTTGACCCATTGGAGCTAAAATGCCAACCAAATCGACCCATTTTCAGGCAAATTGGTTGAAATTGCCACCTCTAGTCATCATATGTGAAAGAGAAAGATTAATAGGAGCAGGAATTACTGAGTTATCAGTGATAACAAATGTTCCTCCAGGTCGAAGCAACCGAAATGATTCCTTAACCAAATTTATTGTAGCTCTTGCCGGACATTCATGAAGCTGGAAAGTGTTACGCATAACATATTAGTTCACTAAGTAATTGTGTACACATCACCCTGACTAGGTGCTGTTAGTTCCTTTTGAATTTTAATGTGCATAGTTCCATCTTTTTAACATAATACGGAGTAATAAAGAAGACGTACCACGTAAGCAATTGAAACAATGTCGAATGATTGTGAATCCAGGCCTGTATTTTCACCATTTGCATGTATCCACTGGAATGAGTTTGTTCCCTTAGGACTTTTCTTTTCCTTATATTTAGCAACCGCTAGGAAGTAAGGTGATAGATCCAAACCCTGTGGCATAACATGAACAAAATCCACCATTGTAGTTTCTATATCAAGACATGGCTTTTCAAATCATTTACTAAATATAAAACCAAATAGCTTATAAGAAGATGGGTGGAATCGCTTGAAGGGACTAAAAGTGACCTAAAGTGTGTTTTTAAAAGTAAATCCTCCAAAAGGCTAAATCATTTACGACGATAACTTTTTTGTTGTTTGGATAACTGGATTAAGTTCTCCAACTATATTCTGTCTACCCAACCCTACGAGTACAAAAAAGTGATAAGAACACAAGAACAAACGGTTGATTACAGATGCAACTGAATTATTACTCTCACAAATGAGAAACGCTCATCGGATCACACTTGAGAACAGCTCGAGTAGATTAAACAAAATTGAGAAAACTCAATTTCTACCTTCTAAGTTGACTGTAAGGCCTAGCTTAATATGTTCTAAACAATCACCAATTGACAAGTGTCACTTAGTGACACGTCGTATCTTGACATAAATAACAAGCTGAAAGTAGAAAGGGAGGGACGCTAGGTGAGTGGATAAAATGACACATTTAAAAAAAACCCGTCTTTAACTCAACTCGTTTGACCCGTTAGCCACCCTGCCCCACCCTTCCATTATGTCATATCTGCTTTATATGGAGGATGCACTAGTGGGGCCTAAGATTCTCTAGTTCTTCAAGGTAAGGACAAAAAAGAAAGAGGAAAATGTTCATTTTATGGGAAGTAAAGAAGCTAGTACTTACAGTCAAATTAGCAGAAGGAAATTTATCAGCAAGATATCTTGTGCTGACACCTACAGAGCATCCAATATCAAGAATGTCTCTTATTTTCAGGTTTCCTGAATACTGTTGATGATGTAGCTCAATCGCATTAAGCCAATTTCCACGAACTATCTCATTTGCTTCATCAACTGTAGAAGCATCAGGTATAGCCCGTTTCGAAATTGACATAGTTGCAGCCTCNTGTTAGTTGTTGGCTCGAGTTAGTGTCGCATCCTCGGGCAGAGATACCAACCGCGAGCCTCTCCTTAGGGGATAACCCCACTCCTATTCCCGATTCGCCTGATATCATTAGAGATTGTGGTTCCCAAGTGAGGACTTCCCGGTCGGTTACCCAAACCGATACTACTCTCACTTGGGCTTGCTTAACTACTTAAGCCTTTACCTTCATATCTAACTTAAAACATTCTTGAATTACATCTAACGGACACGTTCTTATAAAAAAAATCCGGGTCTTATCACAGCATTAGCAAATCCAAACATTATTTTTTTGTACATCTTATCTTCTTAGGAAAAAAAAATAATAATCAATCCCCAACACCCTCTAAACAATACCTTTAAAACATGTAGAATGAATGACATATCTTGCCAATAAACTCTTACTAAATGCAGAGGGCTTGAGTCTGTTCAAGCCCATGAACAGTCGGCCAAAATGTCAGAAATCACAGTTATCAAATAAACATTCAACTTAACATACCAAATATAAAGTATATAAATGTAACATGATAAAATGTAATGTCACAAACCTGATAAGAACTTGTCTAGCACCAAGTTTAAGCAAGGAATAAAGAGGTTTAAAACCAATCAAAGCACCAACAAGTCTTGAAAGATTTGTTTCACCAGCCCAGTTTGGTCTTTCAAGGTTCCCTTCTTCAAATGAAGCTGCCATCCGTACAGTCATCACCCTTTGTTGTTTACTTAACTTTGTTCTTTTGCTATTAAAATGATAATAATGGTTGACATATTTTGTTGGAGGGAACACACAGAGAGCCATGAACTAATGGTTAGCTGTTTTTGAAAGTACGGAGTATGTTTTTTTTTTCTGCTAACTGGTGTTACATATCTAGTGTTTTTTTTAGTGTAATCTAGGTTGTCCAATCAGAAACTGACATGTCAGCTCAAAGGGTACTGGTTGTCATTGTTCAAAGTTCAAACGGTGCTGTTTGTGTTTGTATATATTTTGTTTTTAGGGATAATTCTTCAAATAGCCCACAAGTACAAGCCTACTCACCCTAAGGGGTGTTTGGCTAAGCTTATTTAGTGGGCTTATGAGCTTATTAGCTTATATAAGCTCATAAGCTCAAATTAAGTGTTTGGCTAAGCTTATTTAAGTGGGCTTATGAGCTTATTTAGGGGTGTTTTGATAAGCCACAAATATGAGGCTTTTTTATGAGGTATCCGGCTTATATAAGTCTTCAACATATAAATTTACAATTTTGACCTCATCTCCTCCATATCCATCTCCACAACCTCAACTCTCTGTCATCAAAAACCGATCTCATAGAATCTCATCTCCATAAAACTCATCTCTTCTCAGTCATCATCTATCATCGTCAATTATAATCAAAACTGAAACATATGAACAAACCACAATGATCTAATATCACAAATACAAAAACAACCGAAATATAATTGCTGCTCACTCCGAATCAAGAAATCATTTTAAAGGCTTCAAAATCCTTGAGGGGTATCGGGTATGTATGATGTTGGTTTCGTTAATTGTTTGTGTTTTGGGTATAACAAATTTGTTATCACTCTATCTTGATCAGTTTCGTATATAATAAATATGGGCTTATTTATGGATCGATGATGATTGTTTTTCGTTTGATAGACCTTCAAAGGTCGGATATATCACTAAGTAATCACGAAAAAAATCTGAGATTATTTGATAGACCTTATTGTACTGGATGCCAGGGCATTTGCAGGCTTGCAGCCATGGTACATGTAACACCCCCAAAATTCGTACAGCGGAAGACTTACAAGCTTTCGGGGTGCTACGGGGAATTGGTATCATCACAAGAATAGATAACAAGATATCATAGATGCAAATGTAAACAAGGTCAACGTAAGGTTAAAGTTTACATTCATCCAAAATCTTTTAAAAGGAAAGCCCATAGTTAATAAAAGTAAATAGGTCCAAAATAAAAATATCAGAGTTCCATCGATGTCTCAACCCAAGCCAAGATCCAAGCAGCATAACCGTTGTCCAAGTAGTGAAAGCAAGCTTCTAATTACCTGAGAAATACATGCTTAAAAAGGTCAGCTTTCGCTGGTGAGTTCATAGGTTTAAAGCAAAGTCAATACGGGACCTGAAGAATTTTAGCGCTATGTGTAACTAGAGTAGGTATAGACTCACAATCACAATCTCAATCTCAATCTCAAACAATCAATCGTTTATCATCTTAGGAAAGATGAATGGTCATGGTGAGCAGGCCTCTCAGCGGTCACTAGTCAGGCTACAGCAAGGAACCACCCAAGTCTGTCCCGAACCTAGGCCGCGATAGCGTCTATTCCAAACTAGGGTCAAACGCCCTAGCTCTAGGTCAACGACTACCTCCGTCTACCCTAAAACTAGTCCACACAATAGCAAAACGAAACAGTAGCATGTCCAAGAAAACAGTAGCATGTATTCTCCCCCAATTTAGGAAAACCATTAAAATGATTAAAATACGAGTAAAAGTGGGGCTATGAAACTCACCTCGATGTCGTAAGCACAAATTAAGATAGATATGTAATAGCAAAAGAAAGCAAGGCTAAGACTTCACAGCAACTATGACTCGGCACGACCTATACATATTTAGAACCCACTTAATATATAACTTTCGCGAAATCGATTACTTCCCGTAATTCCCGAGTATTTTCCGTTTATTTATCCAAAAGAAACATTCTTTAAAAGAAGTTGTAGTCATCGCTTGGTATCGTTCGGTATCGTTTGGTATGGGTACTAGAGGCATAGTCCCGACTCAAATGAACTCACGCCAAATAATTCACCCAATCATATCACATAAGCATATCCCAAAATGAAATCTCTTAACGGCATATATCACGAAAGTCAAATAATCCACATAGCACGTAGCAGCACTTAAATCATATAAGAAGTCATCAAATAGCACACAAAAGTCAAGGTCAAATGATATGACCTCATGGATCGATAAGTCATCGCATAAATGGTCGACGGCTTATTAAATTCGTCAACTCAATAAGTCCAACCATTTGTCGATCTACTTGTTACCCCTTTTAGTTATATCATTAGTCGTAGGATGCATTTTTCGTCAACATAACCACTTAATATCCTTATCGAGCTCCTATTGGACTCGTCAGTCCAATAGGTCCAACACCAATATTAATGGCCCGTTATCGATAAATAAATCCGTAACTTACTCAAAATAAGGTCAAATATTCGTTACAAAAGAAATAATAAGCTTTGGACTTGTATAGCGTGTGCTCGAATATTTAATAATTCATTTCGAACACCACAATTGGTTTTGAACCCATAAGGATCCATTTTTAAAGACTTTCCGTTATTAACTCGTAATATAAATTCGTTATATATTTATTAAATAAGGTCCCGATAAATATTAATCTAACTTAATAGTTAATAGTTATCGATACGTTATTATTTTTATTTATTACGTTACCTATTTATTATATAAGTGAATATATATACATATGCTTTCACATATATATATATTTAGACTTATATTATATATACGTTTAGCGTAATAAATTATATTAACGAATTATTATTTATTCGAGTCCACGTGTCCGAGTCATGACTTCCCGGTCCACATAACTAGTCCAAGTCCAAAATCTCATGTAACGGCATTGTTGAAGCCAACCAAGACTAGGGAGTCTAGGCGACCTCAACTTGCACACAATAACGTCATAAACAATCAATCCAATAAATATATCCCGATATCCAATCACACTTTCCAAACTTCAATAACGCGAGGCCGACTACGGCTCTCGTACTAATCCTATCTCCGTCATACTAAAAGTTCACAACCTTATAACTCCATATATTATAAACAAGCTTCCATGTCAACAACACATCACAACAAACGTTAGTTCACAATAAACCATATATATGTGCAAGTAACATTTAATTCACCATATTAACACATCGTCAAAAATCATTTTTACCAACTAACTCACTTAAGTATATATATATTCCGTCAATGTCTACGTTAATAATATTTCGATAATTAGCAACAATATTCATTTTAACTTCAACCCTTTTTACTTATACCACGCTAACCAAACCTTCACGTAACCGTTTAACCTCAAAACAATTATTAACACATATTACCGAGACCAAGGGTCTCGGCTCAACATCTACTCGAGCCACGACTAGTATGCCGAGACCAAGAGGGTCTCGGCTTGGCTTTCTTGGCGAGGCCGAGCCACACCAACGAGCCACACGCGATCCAAGGGGGTCGCGGCTAGGACTCGAGCACCCAAAACCTCGAATACACTTCACAAATCAATTCCAACATACCAAATCTATTAAACCTTAATCTAAACATTCACCATAACATCAAACATCAAAAGAAACTCAAGAAATCATCAAACTCGTGGGTTTGACCCACGGTTTGACCACGACCGAGCTCCAAATCCGACCCAAACCTCATCAATACGATACCAAACGTGACCAAGGTGTTTAAAACATAAAACCCATTAACTTTTATAACCCAAATCAAGAAAACCTTCGGGTTTGACCCGTCAAAAGTCAACCCAACGAATAAAAATTCGTTTCCTTACCTTTACACACGTAGATCTATAAAAGTGGTGGTGGAAAATGATGGTGGTGGTGTTTATACGCGGCGGTGAGATTCGAACGGGGTCTTGGGGTGGTTTTCTTGGCGCGTGGGTAGTACCAAACGATTGGGAAGGTGTTTTTGGGTGTGGGAGTGGTGGCGGTGTGGTTGTAGAGGTGGCGGTGGTGGCGTAGGAGGGGCGGCCGGCGGTGAGTGCAAGAGGGAGAGAGAGATAGGTGATGATGAAGATGAAGATATGAAATAATAATAATAGGGTTAGGGTTTTTAGTTTAGGAAGTTTGGGTATTTGACGAAAATGGTCCCTCTAGTTCCAAACTTTATAAACTAGTGTAAATGGGATACCCAAAACTTTTATTTTTCTTACATCTCTCCCGACACTTATTTAATAAGGTTTATAAAAATATCGGTCGCCACGCCAAGTCGTTTAATAACCACCGTTCATATGTAAAAACAATTCCTCGTAAATTAAATAGTTCGTTTAGTGAATAAAATCACTTCAAAACGTTTACCACTCACGGCTCATAAAACTAAATCAAAAACTCGAGATCACCGTAACCGTTATTTATAAAATACGCATCACGTTAGAGTTCCTAGTGCCAAGTCATATAGTGCCTACACGAAGTACTTATTTAGCCTAATTAATACGTAACGAAATGTACGTTTTCTCATAAATTCCAAACTTTTCGCACAATTCTCTCAAAACTCAAAGGATTATTGTTAACTCAATTTTTCACATTTATAAAAACATAATGCGGTGAATTCAGAAAAGGTCCCAAAATTACCGGTTGTCACAGACATGTGCCTTTGGTACCCATCACGCCCATCAAAATACTTTAACAATGTCCCTTTTAGTCATTTACCAATATAAGCCAACATAAGCCAATCCAAACACTTTTGAGCTTATAAGCTTATTAACCATGAGCTAATCCAAACACTTACATGGGCTTATAAGCTTAGCTTATATAAGCCATAAGCCAATAAGCCTAAGCCCACTAAATAAGCTTAGCCAAACAAGGCCTAAATGCCCCACTTTTTTTATTTTTCTCCAAATACCCCAAGGGGAGAAGGTCGCCTCAGAATCTTGAGCGGATGTATTAAGATGGTGGCAAGTGTCCCTATATATGTCCCTACCATGTACTTAGGTAGTACTAGTTTATACAGGCACTTTCTTGGGCGACTGGGACCACATTTCTTGGGCGACTTGTTTTTTTTGTCTTTTTGTAAAAAATTTAATAATATAATTTACATTTTTGGTCCTTGTGGTTTACTTGGTATTTCATTTTTGTCCAAAACTTTTCAAAATCACATAAAAACAATACATAAACACAAACACTAACACTAACACTAATCTCATCTCATCTCTCTCTAAAATCTTCTCTTCTCTCTACCATTTTTTGCCACCAGATCACCACCCCCAACATCACCAAACTGCTACCACACCACACCAACCATGGATCACATGTGGCGGTGGTCAAGTTGTTGGAAATATGGTTATAAATTAATACGTAAATGTCTATAATCGAACCCGAGACCTCGGGATTGCACACATTACAATCGAGAATAAAAGTATAATAATAATTATATTAAATGTTAGTGTATAATTATTATTTGAACACTTAACGGACTTAACGGTCGTTAGTTATTAAAGGTACGGACTAACTATCGTTAAAAGAGAAAGAAAAGGACTAGAGTGTAACTAGGAGCCAAGAAGGATCCGGAATCCCTTCTTGGACTCCTTGAACGATCGGCCAAAGGGGGGGGGAACATAATCCCACCCTAACTTGTCCTCCAAGTTCTCTCTAGTATATAAACAAGGCTTTGGTTCATTCATTCTTGACCTCTTGTACCCTAAAACCTAAGCTTTGTTTTCTCTTCTCCTTTTCTTCTTGAAACCGATCGGCCAAACACCCCATTAGGGATCTTTGATTCGATTTTTGTTTTACAAAAACATAAGTGTTCTTGTTTCTTGCAAAACCTTTTATTCAATTGAGTTTGTGTGTACAAGAACGAGGTAATTACTCACTATAGTAATTATCAAGAGATCGTTAAACAAAAAGGTAAGGGGTTTAACATTGATCTACATAAACCCTAATTAGGGTTCATCACTTGTTCTTCCATCAATCAAGAATTGCATACGGTACGTTTTCTATTTATGTTTTAGTTAACTATTATTTGTTATATGTGATCCTACGCTTCCGCATCTTTGTGCTACTTGATATTAATTATTATATATGATAGTCATAATTATAAAATTCTAACAGTGGCATCACGAGCCATGTATAACATGTAATTGCTTACTAAAACCAATAAAAAACGTATCTTGATTGTTTTAGATAACATGTTATTGTTTTCTAGGGTTTTTCTTTAGTTTTTGTGAAAAATTAAAAAACCCTAACCCTAATTTAGGGGGGGTCGAAACTTCCATGAACCCTAATTAGGGTTTTGTGTCTTTGATTAATTAATTGTTAATTGATTAGAAACCCTAGGTTTGTAACATGTTTATGTGTACAACTTGGTAATTGGTTTGCATGAATCCATGACGAAACATGCATGTTAGTCATGGATTATTATTTATTATGTTTTATATGCAAGTATGTGATCCACAACGTAGTAATTAGATAGATCTAGAATTGGGGAAGACTCCAATTATAATTAAAATCAATTTACTTATGTGGTGTATTAATTAACCTAAGCTTACGCAATCGTTTAGGCGATGTATGTGGCTCACTTGTGCAAAGTGAAAGTTTTGGTTAATTATGCACATGATAACCTAGAATTGTTTTAATTAGGGTTTGATCTAATTAAGCTTGCATGCGGCTATGTGTTTTCACCTTGTTTATTTATTAGTTGATTGTATTGTTTTCTTTTAAATTACTTGTTAATTGTTATGTGTTTATTTAATTGTAAGCAATAACAAGGGTAGTTTTCAAAAGAAAAATTAAATTGGACTAATAATGGTGAAACATAGTTTTGAGTTTTCATAAACTTTTAATTGGTTGAGGTGACTGTTCTTTAACGTTTTCAAGGCTCAATGGCATACTATAAGGTGAGGCATAAGTTTGGTTTCGCATTAAATTGTGGCCTTAGAGAGACTCCATTCTGTCTCTACGCTCGCTTGTATGTCATCTTGGATTCCTTTTAGATCGAAGCCTCTTAGTGCAATGTTGTAATTCGCTCAACGCACCAATTAAAACTTTGATGATACTCACTTTAATGAATTGGATTAGAAAAATTGTTTTGTAAAATTTATGTCATAAAGATGAGTGCATGCATCTTTATACATGTTTTTGACACATCAAAAACTAAATACCCTAAAATTTAAGTCACATGCCATCTAACGATAAAGGACACTTGGAATTTTTCTTTGGTATGCGTGAGACCTAGGCCAAAGATTAAGGACAAGGCAAATTTCCGAGTGTGCGTGAGACCACACATGGTTAATTTGCAGTCTCTAAGTTAGTCGACTTAAGTAAGTTGATGCGTGAGACCTAGAGCTTACGGCATGAGATGGGATAAAACATGCTTACACGGCAAGTTGATGAATCAACTTGAAGTAAATCCCATAATTTTCTAGGAATTGGAAAAATTGTTTGCCAATTATTGTTCGACAGATTACCATCTTTTATAATGATTTACTATATGGCAGATCAACTGACGTAGTAAAATTATGAAAAGTTGGATCCTAGATTTTCAAGAAACTAAGATGGTTATATGAATATTTCCATGGGTATTATGTTTACTTGAAAATATTTTCTTATCGAAAATACTAATGTTTGAACTTTTTCTGTAGAAATGGCTCAACCCGATAACTCCGTGTTTGCTGCTTTCAAGAGTCATCTTGAAAGGGCCAAATTGACTGGAAAGAATTTCAATGATTGGTACCGTTCGCTTAGAATTGTCTTGAAAGCAACCGGTAAACTCGATTATTTGAATACCCGTTGCCCTGTTGAACCTACTGGTCCTACAGCGACCGAGCAGGTTAAGGCTGAATGGAGAGTCACACTTGGTAAATACAATGAAGTCGGTTGTTTGATGCTTCAAAGTATGGAACCGGTAATGCAAAAGAAGTTTGAGCATTATTTCCCGTATGACATAATTAGCGAGCTTAGGCAGCGCTATGAAAAAACTCCAGCAGTTGAATTGTACGAGTCTTTGGACAAACTACATTGCTGCAAGCATGCTGATGGAAAACCAGTTGAAGATTATGTAAATGAGATGAGGGAATTCTTCGATCAACTTTACAGAATCGGATTTGGTTACCCCGACAATGTTCAAGTTCACTTGATCAACAGATCCCTTAACAAGGACTTTGCTGGTTTTGTGCAAAATTGGAACATGCACTGCTCGGGGAAGACAGTCTCTGAATTACTCGCACTGCTTGTTGATTATGAGAGACATCTACCATCAAAGGGCAAGGCTCCTACCCCACAAGTGTTGGCAATTCAAGGGGGTAGAATCCAGAAGAAATCGCATGTGAACAAGGGTAAGGGTAAGGCTGACAAAAGCAAGCAGGTTCTGGCTTATCAACCTAATCCAAAGGTGAATCAAAACCAACCCAAGAAGCCTAAGGTGAATCCTCCTACGAAGAAGGATCAGGCGTGTCACTTCTGTCATCAACCGGGGCACTGGAAACGCAATTGTGCGCTCTACATAGATGACTTGCGACAAAAGAAGCAGCAAAGTGAGGCTGGCCAAGCCAGTACTTCAGGTGCGTTCTTTATGATTGAATTATTTTCTTTATCTCATAAACTGAATTCATGGGTATATGATACGGGCTGTGGAATTCATATCTGCAATACTTTGCAGGGGTTTAGAGAGGAGAGGAAGCTTGCCTATGGGGAACAATTCTTGCACGTTGGTAATGGAGCGCCTGCAAGAGTTGAAGCTATAGGAACATTTAATTTAGTGTTACCTTCGGGTCTCGTACTATCTTTAAATAATTGTCATTATGCACCGTCAATTGTTAGAGGTGTCATTTCCTTTTCATGTTTGTTGGATCTTGGATTTCATCATACTATTTCAAGCAATGCAATTTCAGTTTCTTTAAATGGTGTTTTTTATTTTAACGCAATTGCTGTGAATGGTATCTTTGAATTGGACATGAATGATAATGATAATGCTTTCAATAATAATTCAGTCTATAGCATCAACCATAAGAGAATCAAGAAAGGTCAGGATTCTTCTTATCTTTGGCATTGTCGACTTGCTCACATTGGCAAGACTCGCATGGAAAAGCTGCAACGCGATGGGCTTTTAGAAAAGATCAATGATGAATCATTTGATAAATGCGAATCTTGTATTGCGGGCAAGATGACAAAGAAACCCTTTAAAAATAGGATTGAAAGGGCTTCTGATCTACTTGGTCTTATTCATACAGATGTATGTGGACCACTTAGACATGTGTCAAGGAGGGGTGCTAGCTACTTCTTAACATTTACGGATGATTATAGTCGTTATGGTTATGTTTATTTACTTAAACATAAACATGAGGTCTTTGAAACATTCAAAGTGTTTAAAGCAGAAGTAGAGTTGCAACTCGGAAAGAAGATTAAAGCTCTTCGATCCGATAGAGGTGGTGAATACCTGAGTCAAGAGTTTATAGATTATCTAGCTAAGGAAGGAATTGTCCAGCACCTTACTTCTCCATATACTCCACAACAAAATGGTGTATCTGAGAGAAGAAATCGTACATTGCAAGATATGATACGATCTATGTTTAATCTAACAACTCTTCCCTTCTCGTTTTGGGATTATGCTTTAGAGTCTGCTGTTCGCATTCTCAATATGGTTCCCACAAAGAAGGTAGATAAGACACCATATGAGTTATGGACCGGTAAAGTGCCTAACTTGTCTTATCTAAAGGTCTGGGGCTGCGAGGCGTATGTTAAACGTGACTCTGCTGATAAGCTCCAACAAAGATCTGTTAAATGCATCTTTGTAGGATACCCAAAGGAAACGATGGGTTACTACTTTTATTATCCTCCTGAAAACAAAGTGTTTGTTGCAAGGTATGGTGATTTCTTGGAAAAGGAACTCATATCTCAAGAATTCAGTGGGAGAGAGTATGATCTGGAAGACGATCATGTTGATGCATTACCTTCTGAAAACACTAGTCAACTTCCTGAAGAACCAGATAGTCTGGGTCCTCCACCAGAAGTTGAGGTGGTTCCTATCCGTAGATCCGAAAGGACTATAAAAGCACCTGATCGACTATGTCTTAATGTAGAGTGCGATCAGTCTATACTAGGGGATCTTAATGAACCTACTAGTTATAAGGCTGCCATGAAAAGTCCTGAAAAGGCTAAATGGCAGGTTGCTATGGATGGGGAAATGCAATCCATGCATGATAACGAAGTTTGGACTGAAGTAGACCTTCCTCCTGGTGCCAAGGTAGTTGGGAGTAAATGGCTCTACAAGTTAAAGACTGATATGGATGGCATTGTACACACCTATAAGGCCCGTTTGGTAGCTCAAGGGTTTACTCAAACGTTTGGTATTGACTACGAAGAAACTTTTTCTCCCGTAGCCGATATTAGGGCCATTAGGATTCTTATAGCCATAGCTGCATACTATGACTATGAGATTTGGCAAATGGATGTCAAAACCGCCTTCTTAAATGGTCGCCTAGATGAAGACATCTATATGGCGCAGCCTGAGGGGTATGTCAATCCAGAATTCCCAAACCGTGTATGCAAGCTTCAAAGATCCATTTATGGATTGAAGCAAGCATCACGGCAATGGAATAAAAGATTTGATGAGGAAATCAAAAGATTTGGATTTGCTCAAAATCTTGATGAGCCATGTGTATACCACAAAGCTAGTGGGAGTAATGTAATTTTCCTTATTTTATATGTCGATGACATATTGATCATGGGAAAAGACATTCCAAGTTTGCAGCAAGTCAAGGCATATCTTGGAAAGTGTTTTTCTATGAAAGATTTAGGGGAAGCTGCATTTATTCTGGGAATTAAGATATATAGAGATAGATCTCAGCGATTAATTGGATTAAGCCAAAGTGCTTACATTGATAAAATATTGAAGAGATTCAATATGCAAAATTCCAAAAAGGGATATTTGCCAATGCAAGAACACCATGGCTTGAGTAGCAAACTGTGTGCTTCAACACCTGCAGAGGTGAATCGCATGAAGAGAATTCCTTATGCTTCGGCTGTGGGATCCTTAATGTATGCGGTGAAAAGCACAAGGCCAGATGTGGCATTTGCTCAGAACTTAACCAGTCGATATCAGCAAAATCCAGGTGAAGCTCACTGGACTGCTGTGAAGAATATTCTTAAGTACCTTAGGGCTACTAAAGATGTATTCTTAGTTTATGGGGGTAATCCAGATCCAAATGCAGAACTTGATGTAACAGGTTACTGTGATGCTTCATGGAAAAGTGATAAGGATGATACGAAGTCTCAGACGGGTTATGTCTTTGTCATTAATGGAGGAGCTGTGGATTGGAGGAGCAAGAAGCAGAGTATATTGGCTATGTCTGCGACAGAAAGTGAGTATGTAGCTGCTTCTGAAGCTGCAATGGAAGCTGTTTGGATTAGGAAGTTCGTTTCGGGCCTTGGAGTTATGCCATCGATACAACGACCTATAAAAATGTATTGTGACAATTCTGCTGCAATCACATTTGCCCATGAGCCTGGACTCATGAGGGGCACCAGACATTTCCCGATCAAATATCACTACGTGCGTGAGCAAGTGGCGATTGGAGAGATCGAATTACTCAAAGTTCACACAGATGATAACTTGGCTGATCAATTGACGAAAGCTCTACCTGGCACTAAGCTTTATAACTTAGCTGAAGGAATAGGTCTTCGTAAAGCTGAAAGTTTCATGCCCATTTGTGATTAGTATTTGGATAAAGGATGTAATGTACGATTATTAATTTCCAATGAAATAAAGTATGGTTATGTTTATTTCAATTGCTTTAATAATATATATCCTGTTTTTGCATGTTTATATCCTTGAATAATTTTATTATTCTAAAACTGTCCATTGTTGGTTAATAATATGGGAATATTATTAAGGGAAGACAATTAAGGTATTCAATGAATTGGATATTGGACTTATCCCAAACTACATGATGTTACTTATTTAAGTAAATCATAATTAGTTATCCTCAGACTTGAGATACCAGATAAGTGTCATGAATGTAGTGCATTTCTGTAGAGCAATTTACCGCTAACCGTAACTGGTAGTTATAAGGGTTGTTTTCAGAAGTGTTGCAAAGTTCATGGGTTAGTCTCGTAGTCAAAATAGAATTTGTTCCTTCAAATTTGTTTTGAAGTTTAATACTATGGGCCACTCGTAGGGTTGACAAAATGTTTGCGTGGCCACGCCCAAAGACTATCTGGAATGCGTTCAGATGTTTTGGTAATTTTGTTCAATCATTGATATACGAGAAACTGAAAATTAATAAAGATTTATTTCTTTATTAATCAGAGTATTAGAAACAAAAGGATAATAATAACGATGAATCGTTAAGGGTTTTCCAGGAAACTCAGCTCGGTTTGAACTAGGGTCGTTAGGTTTTTTCAAGCAACACATGTTTAATTGTGTCAATTCTATTTGTACTATAGTTCTATGTAATGTTTTTGGCTAAACTTAATCTAAGTAGATTTAGTTTCAGAGTTTTTTCCTTTTTTTGGATAACTTGACAACATTTCTTTTTCTAACTTTTTTATGTTTATTCATTTAATAAACATGTTGTAAAACATCTTGAATAAATACATATTTATCGTTCAGGCCCAAAAAAACATCGATATGTTGAATATTCATATGATCAACAATGATGATTTTAGGGAACCAATCACGTTATGGATAGGAAGTGGCATTGTTTTGGTTTGGCCCAAAACTGTGTCGGTTTGAATTTCTAAAAGTTTCAAACTACAACGGTGATCACATTCAAAGATTCAATTTCTTGTAGCAGGTTCATCTTTGTTTGAAATTGTAAGTTTATGTCAATTCATTTTAGATTTTTTTTTAAGTGATGTTTATACAGCCATAGTTTATGAGAATTCTTGTTAATTAAGATTGCTTGTATTTTTTTTCATGCAAATAGCTTTATGGGACCACCGTTGAAATTATCAAATTCATTTATTTTCTTTAAATATGTTTGAGAAAATACCAGAATTAAATTGGCTTCGCCGTAATGCACGGTAATATTCTATGTCCATCTTTATAGCGAAGAAATTATTTGTACTCATCTTCTAGTGAGTATAGATTTGTTTATACTATCATTTGCAAGCTAAAATATAATAAAATCGTTGCACTGCATTACGCTTTAAGCTAAAAATTGTTCAACAAGAATGTTAGACGTAAATTGACTCCGCGCGGCATCCAAATTTCTCGTTATATTACAATTACAATACTATACATTTAGAAAAAGAGTACTAATTTGCATGACTAATTTATTTGTTTAATTTCATGTCTAACAACAATCGTTAAACGCATGGATAAATCAATGATAAATAAAAAGAATGAGATTAAGTGCAATACATGTGTCATAAACTAAATAGATTAGTCATAAAATTAGTCACATGAATTAGTAATCTCAATCATTTTTCTTTAGTCAAAATATATAAACATTAAAATATTCATAAAATACAATTATAAATAATAAAATATTAATAAAATATATTATAAACAATAGAATAATAATAAAAATATTAATACAAAAGTTACCTAAACATCCCTTATTAATTAAAAAGATTACATAAACACTCCCTTCTAATATAAAAAGTTAAACAAACACCCCGAATTACTTAAAATAATAATAAAGTATTAATGCAAAGCCTACATAAACACCACTTATATATACAAGAGTTACATAAACATCCTTTCAATTATCAATTACTTAAAAGAATACTTGTAAAAAAATATTAATACAACCCACCGGAACTTCTAAAAAATACATTCATGACACAATTAAGTATGTTTTATTCATTTTAGTAACTTGAAAATTTTTCTCGACTTAAATTTATATATTTGATAGATGTTTAGATAACTAAAATCTTTTATATTTAATGTCGTTTACAATTAAAAAAAAAGAAAAGAATAACCAGACGAGAAGTCTAATTTTTATGGGAGGTGATTTGTACACCATTTTTTTTAGCCATTCACCACTAAATCATGCATAGCAGTATTGTATTGTGTGCATCACTGGTGTAATTTAGTGGTGGATGGCTAAAAAAAATGGTGTACAAATCACTTCCCAATTTTTATACCCTTTGAAACTAGATAAAAAGGATAACAAAAGTACTTACAAACCCACAATCACATATGTGCAATTGAGAAGGCAAGACAAATCTGTTACGATAAAATACATATTTAGCTCAAATGCTCAATATTGAATAACTAAATTTATTGTATTCGCTAGATGTACAAGTTAAGATAATTTTTATACCCTTTGCAACCAGAGAAAACGAATAACAAAAGTGCGTACAAAACCACAGCTCAACCACAATCACATATGTGCAATTATAAGGGCAAGGCGAGTGGCTGTGAACTTTAAATTTTTATATTTAAAATATGTTGAGGTAAGATATGTCTTAAGCTCAATATTAAATAACTAAATTTAACATATTCGCTAAAATAACTAACTTTATCGTATTCGCTAAATGTACAAGTTAACATAAATAACAAATTACTGAATGCCACACATCATATGAAAATAAATAATTTTAAATTTTAAGTTAGAATAATACATTAGTTGTAATATAATCTAAATTTAAAATATTGATAAACAAATTTATGTTCTTAAAACCGCTGCAAAACGCGGTACTATGCAACTCATATAATACAATCATTAACCCAAAATCACTATTCATAAAGACTATTTTACTTTTTCCTATAAAATTTGTTAAAAAAGAATTGATTTTAATATATGACATAAAAGTGAAGGTGGTGTAATTGTTGTAACCATTTTTTTAGGCCAAATGCCCCCTATTCAAATCCTATTCTTTTATCTTGTTTTGCTTGCTTTAGGGTGTGTTTATTCTGATAGTTTTATCTATGAGGAATAAGATTCAGATGAAAAACGTTATTTGGTGTATAGGAATGGGTATCAAATGTGGTTGTCATACCTATAAATCTAACTCTTATGAATCCTACCTACATATGTGGGATTTGAGAATAAAGCCAATGTTTCTTCTTTCTGAATGTCGGGCAATATCTCTTAGCCACAAATAATTCTGATTCATGTGGGTCTATCTCTTTTATTTATTTTCGAGTAAAGTACAAAATATATCTCTTTAGTTTGACATGTGTAACACAATACATCCTTTGTCAATAAGTTGGGACCATTCCATCCTTCCGTTAGTAAAGTTAGCCACCATACATCCATGTGGATGAATGGTGCAAATATTTCTTTGTTAAGCGATAAACGTGCTAGTCACGTGAGTGGTGTTTTGGCCTTTTGCCTGTCCCAGCTACTCACAACCCATTTTAATACCCAAAGTCCACTCATAAGTCATTTTCTAACCTAATTAAACTATCCCCATATTGGAAAAACCGTAACCATGTTCCACCCTAGGATTTGTGCTTTGTCGGTTACCAACAGTTATTCACACTTCATGGAGACCAACAAATCCAAGGCGACGCTTTCATTGTTGTCTAAAACCTGTAAGTATTGAATAACTTGATTTTTTATTTTGATTTTCGATTTGTAAATGTAACTTTCTTTTACAAATATTTGAAGGAACCAAATTGTAGGTTTCAAGACTGGGCGGACCCACCAATGTGTCCAAGATCTGTGATGATTATTCTTGGATTATTAAGAAACATGAATGAGCTTCAAGAATCATCAAGGAAAAATGTTTTAAAAGCTTGAAGATTGAAGTTCATGTTAGGATTTAGTTGGTTCTTCTTTGTTATGTATGTGATGATGAACTGAAATGCAGTAATGTACAATAATGTTTTTTCAAGTGTAGGGCAATGTGATATTTTGTTCTTATCAATGAAGTGTGTTTGGTTTTCATGTCAATGTATTGTCTTCTTGTTATCAATAGGTTCATATGGGTTGAAATGGGTTCACATGGTTGAAATGGTTGAAATGAGTTCAAATGTTGACTTGAAATGGGTAGAAATTGACGTATCAAACCAATACATGGGTTGAAATGGGTATAAACAAGCATAAACCATTTTATAACCTAAACCGGTACACAACTTAAACAAGTACACTTGGTTCCAAAATGGGTAGAAACAAACATAAACCATTACACAACTTAAACCAGCACACAAAATAACTTAAGCCAGTACACAACTTAAATGATATCCATATAAATTAACTTAAATCACTCACAACTTAAACTAGTTACTGAGACATACCACATAATCTAAAGTATCAAAAGGTCTAAACAAACACTTAAATCAAATCTTGGCTTTTCCCTTGGCATTTCTAGTAGTATTTCCTGCAGAAGCCTGAGATCCACCAACACTTGAAGCCAGTGTTCCAACAACACCAGAAGCCTGAGATCCAACAACTTTCTTCTTACATGTCCTTTTGTTGTGATCTGTTGTGACAGTCAAGACATGTTATTGTTTTCCCAACCCTAAACAATTTACCATTTGTAGACATCTTTTGACTTGATATCTCTTTTGCAGACTTTTTCCTTGGTTTAGTGGCCTCCCTATCTGTTGTGTAATGGTTTATGTTTGTTTCTACCAATTATAGAACCAAGTGTACTGGTTTAAGTTGTGTAATGGTTTATGTTTGTTTCTACCCATTCCAACCCATTTATTGGTTGGATCTGTCAATTTCTACCCATTTCAAGTCAACAATTTGAACCCATATGAACCTATTGATAACAAGAAGACAATACATTGACATGAAAACCAAATACACTTCGTTGATAAGAACAAAATATTACATTGACCTACACTTGACAACATTACATGACTGCATTTCAATTTATCATCACATACATAACAAAGAAGAACCAAGTACATCCTAACAGAAACTTCATTACTCTAGCTTTTAAAGCATTTTCCCTTGATGATTGTTGAAGCTCATTCATGTTTCTTAATAATCCATGAATAATCATCACAAATCTTGGACACATTGGTGGGTCCGCTCAATCTTGAAACCTACAATTTGATTCCTTCAAAATTTTGTAAAAAAGGTTACATTTACAAATCGAAAATCAAAATATAAAATCAATTTATTCAAGACTTACCGGTTTTGGACAACAATGAAAGCGTCGCCCATATTTTTTGGTCTCCATGAAGCGCAAATAACTGTTGGTAACCCACAGGCACAAATCCTAGGGTGGAACATGGATAGTTTTTTTTCAATTTGTGGAGATTTTAATTAGGTTAGAAAATGACTTATGAGTGGACTTTGGGTATTAAAATGAGGTGTGAATAGCTGGGATAGAAAAAGACCAAAACACCCCTCAAGTGACTAGCACGTGTATCACTTTACGGATAAATATTTGCAACGTTCGTCCAAAGGGATGTATGGTGGCTAACTTTACTAACGGATGAATGTTATGGTTTCAACTTATCGACAAAGGATGTATTGTGTTACACATGTTAAATCACAGAGATGTATTTTGGACTTTCCTCTTTGTTTTAAATATATTTTTTGAGGTGAGATTCATGACAAACAACAAAAATCTAAAGAACAAATAAGCATATACTAGCCTTCCTTTTTGTTTTCATCCAACGGTATAGATCAAACCAAAAAGTAACATATGAAGGGTAAAACTGTCATACTAGCTCATTTAATATAAAACCCACTTTTCGCCTTTTCTTAAAAAACAACATATCTTGCAAACGGTAAATCTTCAAGCTACAAAAAATAAATCATCGCGACGAGAATTAAATCATCATTCTATAGATATGCACTTTTATATACTTTCGACGTTTTTTTTTTCAAAATTTCCGTCCAGAAAATCTCACGTGATTTGTAAAAAAAATCCCACGTGATTCGTAAAAAAATCACTTGTGATTTGTTATTTTTAAAAAATCATAAGCGATTTGTAAAAATGAGTAAACCAGTGTTTCTGACTTTTATACTTTTATGTCACAACTTTTTAGGGGTAGATGTTTTTTATATGATTGTTGAAATGAACACTTGGAATCTCTTTATTAAAAAGTTGTATGTTGTTATAAAGAATCCCTTGTGATTTTCTCTGATCCATTGTGATTCATATAGAATCCAATGTGTTCCATAAAGATACTTGACGAGTATCTTTTATGTGATTTATACAGAATCCCATGGGATTCTGTATGAATCACATGTGTAATCTTTATGAATTATAGTTGATTCATCAAAGAATCTCATGGGATTTTGTATGGATCACATGAGATTCTATATGAATTACAAGGGATTATAGAGAATCACATGGGATTCTGTATAAATCCCATGGGATTTTCATTTTCCTTTATATAAACTGTAAGTACAATATCACTTGAGATTCTATTTTTGTTGTGTAATGTTATGAGAAAAATTCTTGTTCATTTGAATATATAATGTTTGTTACTTATATTCTGTTTGATCACATGAGTAATCTGTATGAATCACATGCGATTAGGGATGAATCACAAAGAATCCCATTGAATTCTGTATGAATCACAAACTGTCACCATCAAACGCCAAACAACATTTTGCACAACCACCACAAAACACTGTCCAACGGACCCTTCCTAATCATAAAAATATCTAACCCTTGTACCTAAACTTGAGATCTACAAGTAACTGACTATGGGAAATGAAGGCTAATTAACAATGCAAATGGGCAACAGTAACAGTTACCAAAGTTTTGCCAAACATCTTCGAATTACCAGTAAGTAAATTACACCGAGATGCATTCAATATACATTATACAATCAAGTTTACCAAACACGTACTACTTTCTATGGACATAATTAAACAAGTCAAAGTAATTTTTCTTATGTGTAAATAAAATCATACTTTAACTAATTTATTTGAACGACATACTTTTAATTAATTAATAATTACATAGTATCACCGCCGCCACCTCCGGCGTACCGCACAACCACCACAAACACCTGTACTACCGCCACCACCTCCGGCGTACGACTTTTACTTGTTGGACCATCGCTCCCAAATCCACCGCCGTCGTCACTTCTCTCCGCCGCTCCTACATGTCTTCAAGTCTTCATCAAATTCCTAGCCGCTTTTTTCTTTCGCGTTGTAGATCTGTGCTAATTCATTGCGTATGTCCATTGAATATGTGAGTAAGGGTGTAGTTAATTTACAAAAGTACCCCTCCACTTAATTTAAAATGATGGGAGGATATAATCTATGCCGTTGGATGATATAAGAATGAAGGGTCATGATGATCTAATTTGATCTTTAGCTAAATATTGTTCCTGTAAAGAACTTTCGCATATATATATATATATATATATATATATATATATATATATATATATATATATATATATATATATATATATATATATATATATTCTCTCTCTCTCTCAACATAAGACTCATCTTTTTATTTTTTAATTATATTTTTAATTTTAATTTAATTACAAAATTAACAATTTTATTAAATAGATTTAACTTGTATACTAAATCCAAATCCAATTATAATTTCTTTTACAAACCAAACGACCCTTAACTAGGAGTAAATTGTAATAACTGTCATCCACTTTATCTCAGGATCCTAAAGATATTGTCACAAATGCCATGCTATCAAAAGCTTCAATATGTAATCATTGATTTCATCATTAGCTTTATAATTAAGCATAAACATCATGTGACCATTTTCAAGCATTTTTATCCTTTTTATGTGTTATCTTGATTTGTTCAGCAAACAAAATGTGTTAACTTGATTGTAATGTGATCGGCAAACAAGACCCACGTTTAAACAATGTCATGACTAAGCTGTAAAGCATTCCTTTTACGGTGTGTTTTTAACCAAAGCCATGTGACACTTCTATCTATTCTGTTTCACACTTTCTTTACTATCCTAAAAAAAGACCAAAAAACCATGTGACGAAGTAATCTCCTAAACAACTACGGAGTACCTTTTTCCAGACTCAAACAATACTAATACAAAGAAAATTTGCAATCTTTTAGGCATAGGTTACAAATTCACACAAGAACGAGAGAACGAAATATTATAGACAAGGTCATTACGAGAGAACGAAGGACAAAAAATATTCAACATGCTACAACTTTATTATATTATGTATTATTTTATAATTAACTTGCACTGTATTATAAAATTAATAGCTCAACTATAAAAGTCTATAACCAAATAAATTTAGCCGGTTCTCAACTTGTATAATTTTGTATTATAAAAATAATGTCAATCAAGTCTATCGATCAATCAGGAGTGCAAAATGTAAACGTCAAAAGTGTAAATAGACCGAGTTATTTATTTGGTTATAGACTTATAGTTGAGGTATTAGTTTTATAATACAGTGCAAGTTAACTTTATAATAATACTTAATATAATAAAGTTGTAGCATGTTGAATGTTTTTTGTATTTCGTTCTCTCATAATGACCTTGTCTCTATAGTTGCAGTGTATTATAAAATTAATAGCTCAGCTATAAGTCTATAACCAAATCAATTTAGCTGGTTCTCAACTTGTATAATTTTGTATTATAAAAATAATGTCAATCAAATAGACCGAGCCCAAGAACCACTTGTACTAGAATATCTTTTAGTACTCTGGGGAAAGAACATATATAATCAACAAATCCCATGTTTTGTCCCAAAACTTATCATATGTCTCATGCATATATAGTAAGATATAGTAACTACAGAATCATACCTACATCACAATTATCACCTTTAGAAATAATCATTATGTCAATTTAAACTCTATATATATGTACATATATACATACATACAAGTATATATTCACCTTTCATGCATGCACTTTATTTCCAACACAAAATAAGCTAATCTTTTCATCATCATTCTCTTTACCAATTACCATTTCCATTCATCACAAACCATCAATGTCGATTCCGGCAGAGTCACTGGATCTCGGCCACCCGAAAACTCAATATACAATCAAAACAAATAGTGTTTCTTATGGGGTATCTTCAACTTATTGTAAATTTGGTTGGATTTGCCAAAAAAAGGTTAATCCTACTTTGAAGAAACAGATTTTGAAAGATGTTACGTGTGAAGTTAAACCTGGGGAGATGACCGTGGTTGCGGGTCCTAGTGGGGCTGGAAAAACGACATTACTCGAGATTCTTGCTGGAGTTATTCCTCCGTGTAGAGTCTCTGGTCAGGTGGTGGTTAATGACCGGTCTATGAACCCGACTATCTTTCGGAGAGTGTCCGGATATGTTACTCAAGAAGATTTATTGTTTCCACTTCTTACGGTTGAAGAAACACTCCTTTACAGCGCGCTGTTCAGGCTGCATGGTGGGCTAGATAAGGCGAAAACTAGAGTACAAGAATTGCTGGTGGAGCTTGGGTTATGTCATGTTGCTGGAGCAAGAATTGGAGGTGGAACTCACAGGGGAATCTCGGGTGGTGAAAAGAGGAGGGTTTCAATTGGGGTCGATTTAGTTCATAATCCTGCGGTTCTATTAATGGATGAACCGACATCGGGCCTTGACTCAGCTGCAGCTCTTCAAGTAATGTCGATGCTCAAATCGATGGCTAAAGATCATGGAAAAACGATTGTTTTAACAATCCACCAGCCGGGGTTTCGAATTCTTGAACTAATTGATCAAGTTGTGCTTTTAGTGGACGGGACCGTGGTTCATCAAGGCTCACTTGATCAACTCGGCCAAAGGCTCAAATTTGCGGGCCATTCAATACCTCGCCAAGTTAATGTGCTAGAGTTTTCTATCGATATGATAGAAAGCCTAATTACGGATGTGGAATCTGAGACGGGGTTTGATCATATAGATGCTAAAAAGCAATTAGAACCGGTGAATGAAGATTATCATGTGATGTATGCAAATTCGCCTTTTAGTGAGGTGCTGATACTGAGCCAAAGGTTTTGTTACAACATTTTCAGGACCAAACAGCTTTTTGTGTCAAAAATGCTTCAGGCAATGCTAGTCGGGCTTTTATTAGGGACGATTTTTCATAACCTTAACCGATTTCAAATGCAAACTCAAATCGGGTTTTTTGCATTTAATTTAACGTTTTTGCTCTACTCATCATCTGAAGCTATGCCTATTTTCTTACAAGAAAGACGAATCCTAATGAGAGAAACCTCGATTGGTTCCTATAGAGTCTCATCCTACAGTTTAGCCAACACTCTAGTATTCATCCCGTTTCTTTTGATTGTGGCGCTTCTATACGCCACCCCTCTCTACTGGCTAGTTGGATTACGAAGAGATCTAGATGGGTTTCTTTATTTTGCACTAGTCGTTTGGCTAGTTTTACTGGTGTCGAATTCTTTCGTGGCCTGTTTTAGTGCACTCGTCCCGAACTTCATGATGGGGATTTCCTTGGTGGCAGGACTAATGGGGTCCTTTTTTCTATTTTCGGGGTACTTTATATCAAATAGTGACATACCCAAGTATTGGATTTTCATGCACTATTTGAGTCTATTTAGGTACCCATTCGAGTGTTTTTTGTTAAACGAGCTAGGGGGAACAAAAGGAAAATTTAGGTGTCTCCAGCGANGCTGCTGGGATAGCTGCCGAGAGGAGGCTCATGGAGCAAACAAGGTGAACCAGGTTTTTCAAGGCTAATGTATAGTTAAGTATTTTAATTAAGAGACTAGGAAATCAAGATAATCCTTTAGTTGGTACATTTGTAGGTTAGGAATTGAAATTACACTTTGTACAGATTTGGGTAACATTTTTACGCTCCTCTTAGTGATGCACAACTGAACTCTAGACGAGTATGAACTCTGGCAAATCATCTTGCAAAATGTCAGATTGAATTCGATGCATGTCAAATTAAATCAAATAAATTGGGCGTATCATATTTTACCAAGAGTGTACAGCGGTACTAATATTAGTAGGGCCAGTATGATTAGTTCTGTACATGGAAATATTGTTTGACCAGTCGACAAAACTTGGATATGGTTTTGATGTTATTGTAAATAATAATGGAGCATTAAAAACCATCATCCCAGACAAAACAACATGAATTATGCAAGATGTTTGAGAAGTTAAGACTGAAGTTACCGGTAACTAAAATCACTTACATTCATCATTTAATACCTACCAACTACATGAAATCTATGCTCTGCTACATTTTGAGATGTTCAGGAAATGATACTAGATGTTGAATCGTGTACTCCACCATCTTCTCTTTCAAGACTTTTTAGTTTGTTTTGAATGATAGTTCGAATACGTGACTCTTGTCCCACGTTTGGGATTTGGTCTAGCAACATTGAAAAAGTAGTGTAATCAGGCATAAAACCTCGGTTCATCATTTCCTCCAGAAGGCTCTCTGCATCTTGACACTCATTTTTCTTCAACAACTCTTGAATAAAAACACGGTACGTGATGCTATCTGGCAGATAACCATTATCTTCCATCTTTTTAAGCAATTCCTTAGCTTTATCAAGTAAACCTTCTTGGCAATAAATGCGTATCATCACTGTATACGTTTTAACATCTGGTTTCAATCCTTTCAATAAGAGTTCATGAAACAGATCCATTGCCAAGTTAAGTTTCCCACATTTGCTACAGCCATCAATCAGTATATTATACAAAGCGACATCTTTCTTCAATTCATTGTTTTCCAGTGTATGGAAGAGGACCAATGCATCAGAAACCTGGGCGTTTTTTAACATTCCATGGAACAAGATACGATAAGTAACTGTACTAGGAGTCAAACCCTTGGCTTGCATCTCATTAAAAAGTTCTCTAGCAGCTGTTGGATTCCCCGATTGAAATAAAGTTTGCAACATGTTACTGTAGGTAACAACATTAGGAATCAATCCCTTGTCTGGGATTTCTCGAAAAAGATGTGTGGCCTCATTAACTTTCTTCTTTTTGCGGTATCCATTTATCAAGGTGTTGTAGGTGATGATATCTGGTACTAGGTTTCTCTCCACCATACCATCAAGAACTTTATGTGCTTCGTCTACCTCACCACGTAAACAATATCCATCAATTAGTGCATTATAAGTCATTACATCCGGATATAGACCTCTTTGTTCCATTGCTTGAACAGCAAGCTCTGCATCTTTTACTGAACCTTGCTTGCAAAAGGCATTCACCAAGATATTATAGGTATGTATATCGGGAAGGACCGCTTTCTCCTCCATATCTATCAACAATCTAGCAGCCTCGCTCTCTCTACCAAAGTTACATAGACCATGAATCAAAGAGTTGTAAGTTATAACATCTGCATGGACGCCTTTTCCAATCATCTTGTTGAAGAGTTGCAATGCTTCATCAACCATTTTGTCTTTGCAGAGGCTATCAATGATTGTGTTGTACTGATCCACCCACGGTTTACATGGTCCATTTTCCATAAACCTGAGCAACTCAAAGGCCTTGCTAGTATAACCTACTTTACAAAGCCCCTTAATGATGATTGCATACATATATTGATCAGGCTCACAAATTTTCTCTCTAATGAGTTTCTTAAATAACTCAACAGCTTCAAAAACCCGATCAGCAAGAACAAGGCCATTAATGAGAGTGTTGTAGGTGGCCACATTGGGAGGATGACCTAGCTTGAAGATGGTGGCTAATAAGGCAAAACCATAATTGAGTTGATTAAGGCGACAATAGCAGTTCATAGAGATGCTCATTGCATAGATATCACGAGGAATACCCATCAATTTAAGTTGGTTAAAAAGAGAAAGAGCAGTGGCATAATGTTTCATCTTCACAATATTATTAATGAGCTTGTTAAATTCAATGATGGAAGGTGGAGGTTTTCTGTGCAGCATTTCATCAAACACTTTGAGTGCATCAGTAATTTTTTGAGAATTAGAACAACTTGTTTGAATCAAAGGGTGGGTTGAAGTTGTAGAGTAATCATGTGGCGAATGACGATGCGAAATGAGAAGTAATGTATTGTTACTGTGATAACGAAGGCTACGCCTTGAGCACATCATTTTCAACATCATTACCAGATCAAACACCATTTACAAGGATAATACAATACATGATATGAAGGCTAAAAACTAATGTCTAAAAACATGACTATTTTCATTCTATCGCCTGACATGAGCTGTATGCATTTTTACTTTATAATATTACCAAATGTGTCATTTATATTGTTAGATTTATCTTTAGTCACAAGTTTTAAGCATGGTAATAATTTTTCTATCTAATATGTTCGTTTATTTTTATATACGCTCAATCAGGTCATTAAATCGGTTTAAGGCTATGTTTGGCACACAAGATTGTTGAGAGATTATACCTATTTTCTCAAAAAAATAAGTTATTTAAAAAATAATCTTTGTTTGGCAGACATAACTTATAAGAGATTCTAAAAAAAATAATCTTCCATAATCTCTTAAAACCAAAAGTTACTTCATGTAGCTTATAAAAATAATCTCTTTTTATAATCTCCAGCACCAGCACCATCTACAGTTCCAACAACAGTTACTTTCGCCAAACATACCCTAAGAGTGGTGATGGGAAGTCAAAAAGAAAATGAATAGTAAACTTCAAAAAATGTTATTGCAAAAAATGTTCCTGTAGTGGGCGAGGGTAAATTAGTTATTTCACAGGCCACTAACGTGAAAAAGTTAACGAGCGTTAGCTAAAAAACATTTTTTGCAACTACAATAAGTCAGTAACACATTTAATACACACTTTGCAAAAAGCCGAAAGGTAAGGGACACTATTTGCAGATTTTTTCAGTTGAGGACAACTCTTGCAACTTTTGCAAAGGTTAGGGACACTTTTTGCAGTTTTCTCTTAAAGGTTGAAAACTGAACATTGTATTTTAGTATAATATTATTAGTAGTCATGAGTAACGATCAAATGAGAAATATAACTAAGATGAGAAGAATGAGAAGAAACCACAACCACAAATATTAGATGCACTCACAAAAATAGATGCATCTCCCTATTATTTCTCTTTTCTTATTTAAAATATGTGGCCACAATTTTTTCTCATTCTTCTCATTTCAATAATTCTTCTCACTAGATCCATACGTCATTCCTATTTTTGTCATTTTCATTTTGTTGGCAAATATATTTTAAATTCAAAGATTAAAACAATGTTCGCATTACCTATATATATTAAAGCGCTTGAGGCGCATTTTTTTATATTTTTATTTTGGGCTTTAGTATTGGGCCTGTGTAGCCCTGTTTTTGTTGCGCTTCATTATTTTGGGATATTAAATACACGTTCGTGATAAGATTCACCGCTTCCTGTTTCATCAACTTCATAGTTTTTGATCGTCTTTTTTGTCGGCTGTTTGCTTTGTCAGGTGGGTTTCTTTTTACCGATTGTTGTTCTATGCCTTATTTTGTTGTTAATTTTTGTTGCTTTTGCTCTGCTCGTGGATGTAGTCATTTGCATGTTTGTCTGGTGTTTTGCCTATCTTTGTGTCTATTTTCTTCCCACTTCTTGCACTTCCGTCCTGTGGTTTCTATCACTTGCTTTTGTTCGTAGTGTTTGTTTTCTGGTAATTCATATATGATATGCGAAAGAAAAGAAAAGCAATTGCGAATAGTATGGCATATGATATGCCGGGAGACGTTTCTCAACCAGTTGTCTCTGATGGTGGTGTCACTCATGCCCATAATGTTTCTGCATATGATGGTGATTTTGATGGACCTTCTGTTGAACGTCGTCGTCTGAACGATGCTCGGCATGTTGCTTCTTTGAGTGGTGGTTTGGCTGGTGGTTCGGAATCGTCTCGGTTAAATGCTCCTTTAATTGATGCGCTCCCAGCTGTTCCATCTGCATTACATGTCATTTCAGGGGCCCAGCAGGGTTCCTCATTACCTGTCCAACCAATAACAGTTGATGGGTTAGAGTCTGCGTTTATGGTTGGTACCATTCAGCATCAGCCTTTTCGGGCTCATACAGATGCAGCATGCCTACAAGGTTGGTCGTTGTTTTCATACTATTGTGCTATTTAATTCTAAGTATTGTATAGTTTCGTCTAATGGTGGCCCTGTGTGGGTGCAGGTTCATCTGGTGTTCCGGCACGTTTTCCTGTTGGTGGTCCTTCTAATGGTGTTCCTGTGATTCTAGATTTCACAAGTGGGCAGATACGTTGTAACCAGGTTCCGGCTGGACGTAAGTTTAATCTATAGAAATTATTTATTGCTGTTTTATTGCTGTTTTATGCGATGCGTTGTGCTATGGTTAGTTCTTATGTCCATCTTTCTATCCAATCAGGTTTTGACAATGTCAGTGGTAGCTTACCACGAGCTAGACCACGAGGACCGAGGCCTAGCCGTGCACGTAATACTCTGCTTATCTTTCTTCTTAATAGGTATCATAATTGTTACGTTTGGTTTGACTATGCACATTAAATTTTTTTAATGGTTTTTTTAGGTGGAGCGCGCGCGCCTTCTAATCAGCAAGATTCTCATAATGGTTCGTATTATGCTATCTACAAGTTGTTTTCTGTTTTCCGAGAAGAGACTATTTTCCCTATTATTAATAGTATTGTATCTATACACTATTTGTCTTTATAGTCTGACTCACACAATAAAGGGGCCTCATATTTGTTTCC
>LBNU01018142.1:1636-28944 GCA_014162995.1 Artemisia annua | reverse complement strand
CCACAATTCCATGAACCAGAGTTCACTGACAATGATGAATCAACTGCTGCTTTGACACAAGCATTTGTTTTGTTCTCAAAGGCATTTCACATGGGTAATCAGACTATGCAGAATCAGATGGGTCAGAATACAAGGAATCAGTCGGGTCAGTTTGTTGGAAATCAGAGGGGTCGGAATGTTGGTAATCAGGGTGGAAATGTTGTCGCTCCAGTTGCTGGGAATTATGGAAATGGGAATATGAATCAAGGGAATGTGGTAAAGTGTTTTAACTGTCAGGGTGTCGGTCACATGGCAAGGAACTGTCCTTCTAGGGCTCAGAAGCAGAAAGCAGGATTTCAGTTGAATGCTGAGGAGATTGACTACATGGCACTCATGGATGATATGGAAGATTGTGAAGATATTGATGCGAACTGCATATTCATGGCGAATCACCAGGAGGCAAAGTACGACACAGATTCTGAGACACCTTCGGTTTTTTATGCCAATGTAGTATCTGAAGTACCATTAAACAATTCTTTCAACAATAATGATATGTTTAATATGTCCCCTCATGAGGAACAACATTCTGAGACACAAGTATACGATTATGATACATACCAGGAAATGCCGAATAATAGCAATATTGATTCGTCAAATCCCGATATGAATCATAATGGAGGCTTTGTTTCACAGCATGCTGAGAATGATGAGGAAACACGTGCTTTATTTGAATCATTGTTGAATAATTGTCAAATTGAGATTGAGAATGTGAAAAAGGTCAATCGCGAAGCTAAGGCCGCGAATGCTAAATTGACCGCTGAGCTTGCGAGATACAAGGAAAAAGAAAAAGCTTTTCAATTTCATACACAAAGATTGTCTGAATTAGAAACTGGTTATCAAAATTCTGTTTCAAGGGAAAAACATTTGCAAATAAAATATGATACACTTGATGTTAATTTACAAAAGCAAATTAGATCCCTAAATGCGGAAATTTCTGATTTACAAAACCAACTTTCTAAACATAAAACAGCTTATACCAATCTTCAAAAAGAACGGGATGAGTTGAAAAAGGAATTTGCAAAGAAAGAAGATAAGCTTTTAGAAGAAATCAAAGAGTCAGAAAATAAGATTGCAAAACTTGAAGATTTGTTGGTTAAAACGGGTCATTCATCACAATCTCATAAAATGATTGCAAATCAGACAGATCCGATTTACCACACAAAATATAAAATGGCTCTTGGTCAAACACCTTGTAATCTCAAGAAAGCTCGGCAAGAACAGAATGTGATTTATAATGGAAATGTGCTTTTAGAGAAACATGATCCTCCTTATGTGCGTGATTATGATGACACAATAGCTCATGCGGAAGAGAGTCACAATAAAATGAAGCAAAAGAATCCAGATTTAAAACCTATTGATTACAACAAATGGAACGAAATTAATGGAATCACTTTTGTCCCTCAAAAACAAACACCAAATGTTTCAAAACTATCGATTTTCAAGAAAATGCTTTCAAAACCACAAGTTGTCTCTAAAAATCTTTCAAAAATGGAACAAATGTCGTCAGACAATCCTTTTAACACAAGTGAAACTAGAGGCATACTTGATGATGTGAAAAAGAGAATCAAAGTTCTTCAAAGCATTGTTGATTCCAAAACCACAATTGGTATTGAAAATTGGCATTCGAGTTTTCATAAAGAAATGAAAAAGGTGTTTCAAACAGAAATTACAATCCCACTGTATAACATCAGTGCGAGAGTAATTCATCTTGAAAATGCTTTGTTAAAAGAAACAACCGACTTTGTCAAGGACCACAAATCCCTGGTAAAGGAAGTTAATGAAACTCGTGAAAACATGAAACTTTTGGATAGATTAAATGACTCTCTCTTCGAAGCTGTTATGTCTACTGATGTGATGTCTATTGTGTTGCAAACATATTCTGTTGAGGATGATGAAAGACTTCGAGCTGAGACCTCCGCACTTGTTTCAAAATATGAAAATGCTCTTATTAAACTTGAAAAAGAAAATGTCTCATATTTTAAACAACTTGATCAGAAAAAAGAAGAATGCAAGTATGACAAATTGTCGTATGAGCGTGCCTTCAAGGACATGAAAGAGCAAAATGATCTTTTGAGGGCTCAGTTAGAAAGTCTAAAAGGAAAGGGTGTGGATACTAAGTTTGCAAAACCATCGACTTCGGAGAAACCAAATGCTTCAAACACATTTGAAAAACCAAAAATGTCAATTTCCCGGTTTGCTCCTAAAGTCGATGAGAAAAAGGATTTGACAAAACCAGTCACTCCACAACCCTTGCCCAAACAAAAAGCAAATGAAAAGATTGTTGAAAAACAAAAAATGGTTTTTGCTAGAAACAACAATGTGCTTTCACCTTGCACTTCTAGGAATAGTACACCAAACGTGACCACTAAAACTGTTAAAGAATCGGTTGGTTCTAATGACATGGTCAAAAATCATCATCTAGAAGAAGCTAGGAAAAAGGCACAACATCGAAAGGACGGAATTCTAGGTGAAAAACCTAAGGTGGTGAATTCTACAAGATTTCAAAGCACTGCTAGTAGTAGTAAACCATTACCTAGGAACATTGAACAAAAAACTAGGGATTGGCTTGCATCTAAGAGTAGTTGCGCAAAAGAAAATGCTTCACACGTAGAATACAACATCCGGAATTCAAAAGACTGTAGTGACAAAGTTAAAGTTGCTGTGTTAAACAAGAATGTTGAATTTGTCTGTCCTACATGTCAAAAATGTGTTTTTTTAAGTAATCATGATGCATGTCTTGCACAATTTCTCAAGAAAAGTAAATCAAGTGTCAGGACACAATCCACTAAGACAACACCCGTTGAGAACATGAATCAGGATAAGAAACCTAATAGGTCGACATCTACAGGATGTAGTTTTTCAAAAACTGAGACTTCCGCTGCATCTGATAAGAAAACTACGCCTAGATCTTACCTTAGGTGGATTCCTACGGGAAAAGTGTTTAAAACAGTTGGTCTTAGATGGATTCCCACAGGAAGAATGTTTGATACTTGCACCAACACAAGTAATAGTGAACATCATCAGGATAAGGAAGTAGAAAGCACTACAACCGTTGATAGTGAACACCCTCAATGTGAGGAAACATGTACTTCTAACACTGTTATTTGTGCAAATTCTTTTTCTGTGGATGCAGGTACTTGTAAAAGTGAAGAGGGTTCATACACACAATGTGGAAAAGCAGAATTTTATGCCAACATCGCATATAGAAATCCTTTTCTAACTCCACTTTTATCTCCACTTTTACTTGTCCAAACTTAATCTTTCTTTATTCAATTCTTCTTTGTAAATATTTTTAAGTAAAAACTATAAAAAAAAACCAAAATACAAAATTTGAAAACCAACAAAAACAAAACAAAAATTAGTAAATTTTCAAAAACACAAAAACAATATAAAATTCAAAAATCCAAAAATATTCTTCTCACGACATGTCTCTCGTATAATCGATATTATGTACGTTTCTAGAAATGTCTTTTAAAAATGACACGGATATGTACATATGCTTGAGCGAGAGTTCATTTAAATGTTTTCTAAAACACGTCGTTTCTCTAAATTTCCTTTAACACTGGCTTTCGTATACTTCAGTACGAAACCCGAGCCTCAATAATGACTTCTTAGTATTTCAGCTAAGGACTCGTTCTTCAAAGAAAGGAAAGTGCTCTATCACAACAAAGGTTTTCAATCTTTAGGCACTTATCCTAAAAACAAAATGACTTGTGTACACCTTACAGTGCACAACTCGAGTTTTAAAAGAAAGGAAAGTGCTACGCAAAAATGATTTTCATCAACAAAGTGCACTTATCCTAAAAATGGACACTGTTGTACGCCTCAGTGCGACAATCCTACTCAAACAAAGAGAAGTCTTTGTTTTTCAAAAACCTTGATGCAAAATTCCACAAATCTAAAATTTCTTTCATTTTTAGAATTTTTGCTCAAGAAGACTCCTTCCCTCTAAACTCATTGCAAAAGCTTAAAATTCTCACAAAAATATGCGAGTTCTGAGGGGGAGTATTATAAAAAGAAAAATGTTCCGATTTCATGCAAAACAAAATCCGTCTATCTCTCGAAAAGCTTTATATTTAATCAATTGATATCAAAAATATCATGATATGCTATTTTTGAGGGGGAGAAGACGTGATTAAATGTGATCAAAAATGTTCAAAAGTTGTGGCAGAATCTCGAGCTCGTAAGTAAAGACATAAAAGTCTTATACTAGACTCAGAATTGACTCTCGAATTGACGAAACAAAATGTTAGTATTCGAAAGGATTTATCCAAGTAGAAAAGTACCATTTCGAGAAACTCTTAATTAGATGTTTACCATGACGGGTCTAACTTCCTTTTTAGGAATGTTAACAACATCAAGTTAGTTATTAGGGCTAGTTGTCACCTAAAAGCTGATAATGGATCCCTTTAACTAAGCAACGTAAACGTGTCCCTCGGGTATATGTCTATTAAGAGTGGATCAATTCAAAAAGTGCCAACTCTACCCAACATGTGCAAATTTATCTTAACATATCATGAGCACATGTGAAGGGGGAGTATTTCAAAAGTGCAAAACTCTCAATGTGTTAACAAAAATGTGTTTTATGATCATAAACACTTTGAGAGATTTTCAAGCAAATGGTTTATGGCAACAATAGGATAGTCATGGTGATATAAGGTGACTAAGGTTAGGAAAAACCGTCCTATGATCCGCCAGAACCGGAGGGATCTACCCAAGGACAATTCCAATAGATAGAATTAGAAGTCCTTAGGTATGATTAAAAGAAGGAGTAAAGAATGAAAGGGAAAGAAGGGGTTGAAGAATTAAAAAGAAATGAAATGAGAAAGGGTGAAAAGAAATGAGCCCTCCATATATTCAACCATAGGTCAGACACCGGGTTCAATTCATATGCTACTGATTGTTACTAAGGTGACATCGGTATTGAAGACAAGACGTCATGGACCCAGTGACGCACTGCACTTAAACCTTCTAGCCACTCGGGTATCTCTCAAAAGATACTTGTTTCATTCTCACGGAGAACCCTGCATAATCTATTGACCACTCATTCCGAGTGTGTTGATATTGAAAAGGAGGTACTCTGCTCCATTCCTCCGATGACTAAATGTGCACTTATTGAGTCTAGAGCCAAGAGATTCATCAAAAGATCTCATAGGAACACACGATATTATTACACTGGTTGTTCTACATCAATGGACGCCAGATGTAAACTTTAGAGTCCTACGCAGGTCTTAGCAATCTGCCAGAACGTTTATGAGAGAATTTACTTATGTACTTCTCAATGATTGAACGGAAACTCCTGCCAGGGTCAACATCAAACAGCCCTGACAGCAGGTCACTTCGGTAATCTCTTGTGGGTTACGCTTAGTGTTTCGGTGGATTCCAAACGGTCTACAGTCGTGGGGTGATCTCCAGCGACTCACCTAATCGTGGGTGTACTTCGGTATGTCTGTGTAAGCTCTTTCGAGGGTATCCGATTAGGAACGGCCATGGTAAGGGTTGGAGAAAGTCTTCACAATATGCTGTTGACGATCTCTAATTCCGAACCTGTAAGTACCGGATGTTTTATTGCTAACTGTTTTATGCAGGTACAACCACCACACTAGTTTCCACATGCTCATACATACATCTCAAAGTCAATGGAAAGTTCTCACTAAGATCAAAGGAAAGCAACAGTCAAAGAAAGATTCTACGCCAAAAAGGAAGAATCTACAAAGTAAAGTGATAAAGATCAATGTGAAAGAACAGCGACAACAAATGTACATATGGCAAAGACTAAAGATGTATGAGCATGTTGGAAAGGCGATCAACCTACATAGACGAAGCAGTGACAAAAGGTAGATGAACGATCACAACAACAAAGAACAAAGAAAATTCATAATACAAAGATCACAAAGCATGAAGGAACAATGAACGATGAACAAAGAACTATAACTTATCTAATGACTTCTAAAGACGTCAAGAGCAATGAATGTTAAAGTTTAAAGACAAAGATGAAGACGTCACGTAACCTTCAATGACCAACACTTAGGGGGAGATTGTTAGCATTGTATTTTTATATTATGAAGTGTCGGTCATTATATTCTTGAATTGTGTAATAGGTTGCATTAGAAAGTGTTTTAGGAAGTTATATGTTCATTTATCAATCACTAGAAAGTCTAAGGGCGAAACATGTAATAGTCAAAAGCCCTAGACTTGTAAGCACTATAAATATATTGTATACCTTCACTTGGAAGGTTGGTTGATCATTGTGGAATAACACAAGTTCTTCATTTTACACATAGTGATCCTCCCACTCTCTCTCTCTACATCTCACTTTCTCTCTCTAAGATTTGGTGAATATGGTCATGATTTAGGTTGTATACATGGTCCTACATCATGCATGTAATTCGACTACATTAAATGCTACATAGTCATTTTATTATTTCTTGCTTGTGTGGTAAAACTTATTGCTTGTGGTACTAATTTGGTGGTACAAATGTGATTTACACTAATTACGCGAATTTAAGACGATATATACACTTATATGTGTATATATATAATTCGGCCCAAATAAAAATTAAAAAATTATTGGAGTTTTGAAAAACATAAAACTTTGGCTCAAGTTGTGAATTGGTGAAAGTTTTGCTTGTAAGATTATAATTAATTATATATCGAATTAACCGTAACTAATTATAAATAATTAGTTAAAAAATACAATTTTTGGTAAAATTAATTAAATTAGGTCAAATTATATTAACTTTAGTGGAATAAAAATAATATTGACCAAACTTTATATTTCGAGGATTAAACATAATTAAAAGTTTAAATTATGTTTAATTATAAAAGTTATATAAACTAAAACCACAAAAATTGGTTATTGGGCCAATTGGCCCAATGAGCCCAATAGGGTGTTTGGTGAACAGTGGCCCGAGCCCAATGGAAGTTTTCCAACTTTGACTTTTTGACCAAAACTTATTATCGGACGTGTAGAAATTAATTTCGATATATAACGATATATAAAACGTAACTAAAACCGGATTAAATGGTTTTGGGCTAATATTGGGTTAACGGGCCCAATAGTGAAACTTAGGCCCACTAAATATTTCGGGTGACGAAAACGAGTTTTAGATATATTTGAACGTACGGTGATTATTTTTGTAACGTAGAACGAATTAAAACGATAACTATATTAATAACGAATAATATAGTTATTACGTACTAAATTTTACAAATAAAGTGACCAGTGAATTATTTGAGAAATTGCAACATTTGAGGAAAATGGAAACGTTTAACAAACGAACGGGTCATGCCCAAATTTCTAAAAATTACAACACTTAGAGTATTTTACAAGAATACTTACCTTTATATAATTTTCTAATTACAAATGTATTTATTTTAAGTGCTTAATATTTAATTATATTATAAATGATAAAAGATATTTATAATATAGTATTTCCTCGCAAACATGATTTTTATAAAGATTTCTCGAGTATATTTAATTAATTATAAACTAAATTAATTAAATACTTAACTACTACCATTGTTATATTTAATATATATATATATAATAATATATATATATATATATATATATATATATATATATATATATATATATATATATATATATTACAACGTATTAAGACGATGAATAAGATATACGGATGTTCCGTTATACACCTTCACACCATTCACTATCGCCACAAGCCATCACCATGAGCCTTTCTAATAAATTACTTTTGAAACGTACGTACCACACAACAAGCAAGAAATACACGAGCACATGGTAACGCATAACATAAAAACCTTTTCAAAAGAGTCAAAACACTTAAAACACAAACGTTGTACTAAGACTTACCATACTTACCTAGATCACGTGTCGGAGCGGTTGCATCTTGTTGTTTGTTGACTAGCAGATTTCTATTATTGAGGTGAGTTCATACCCCCTGTTTTACTCGTTTTATAACTATTTTGGGGGAGAATACATGCTCGTTTTTAACTAAACTCAATACTTGTTTACTTGGGTACGCAAATTGTTTACGCAAACTTTGCTGTTTGACTGAATACTTGATTTGGTTACTTGAATGCATTCTGTGTTTATCTGTTACACACGTGACTACTTTACTTACGGACATAAGTACTTTAAACGATTATACCTGCATAACCGAATGAACCGGCTAAGCCAAATGAACTGGCCAACCTGGCAAATGAACTGGCCAACTTGCTATGTACATACGTGACCGAACGTACCGGTCAGCTCATATGTGATCATGACTGAATGTAACGGTCAAGCAAACGTTTAACCTTGTGGTCCACATTACTGCATTTACTTGAAAGTGAACCCCATTTTATGACATTGTATGCGACACAATGGTCGCCAAGCTTTATCGAACTCACGTTTCTTTTATACTGAATTGCTATTTATATAAACCTATGAACTCACCAACCTCGTGTTGACACTTTAGCATGTATTTTCAGGTTTAAAGCGATAGCTTACTGTTGGAGGCATTGGCAGGGCATGGCAAGGTCATAGATGACTCTGATATATTTGGGACCGCTTTATTTCTTTTATGGGCTTATACTTACACATTGATTTTGGAACGCTGTAAACGAAACACATTTGAAAATATAAAATTTCTATTAAACGGTTGAGGTAAAGCCGTTCTTTGTACTTTGTGTTGTGATACCATTTTAGTAGCACCCAAACATGTATGCTTCCGCTAAACCAGATTTTGGGGGTGTTACACCCTCATATATAACATATAATCCCACACACAATCTTTAGTCTTAATCTTTAAAAGTTACACTTCATAAAGTCATAAGTTCTAACATGCATACATCTATGCCAAAGTCCCATCAGTCTTAATCTTTATCCACAAAACACTACTGCAAATCAATAGTACTTTAGCAAGTATTTCGTTATTTAAAGTTCAGGATAATAGTTAGGGTATTCAAACATAATCTGACGAACCCTATAGGCATCACAATTTGCTAGGAACTTATGGATGAAACATAGTTGTTGATTGGCAAAAAAAACATTTGTTTAATTAGTTTTCTTTTTTTAATGCGTATATGTCTTTTTATTTTTTTATTAAAAAATTTTACACTTAATAATTACACCTACAAATACGTTACCAAAAATACGTTTTTTTAAACAAACAACTAGTGCTTACTGCTAACTAACTGTTACTGCTAGTGCTACTGCTACTGCAGTGCTTACTGCTACTGGAGTGCTTACTGCTACTGCTACGTACGTGTCGCAAAACATAGCCATTTTCTGTCATAATCCCTTTCATTTACAGATTTACTGCTAAATAAATAACAAATTATGTTTTTAATTTCAATTATTTTGTAAATTTGTTAATTTATTGTGTAGGTACCTCCTAATAATATATGAAGACTAAAGGAGATCAGCCTACACAAAAGTTAACAAGTCAAAGCCAAGTATGTATTTTCTTAACTCATGCATGGCCCTAAAAGCCAAACCTTTGGAAGTTGTGATTAAATTGGAAGTTGATTGGTTATTTTTAGTTGGTATTTTAGGTTATGGTTTATATATCAAAATGTGTTTTCACTAAAATCTTGAAACGTTCGTGTAGTCGGTTTTTAAGCTTTATTCTTTCAGACATCTCTATATCAAGATAATATAAGGGCCCGTTTGGTTTGTAGGTGGGTTTAGAATTGGATTTGGGAATAGTTGAAAGATTTGGGAAAGGTTTGAGAAAAAAATAGGAGAGAGAAAATATATTATACAAAATATTTTAATAGTATTAATTATTTTATATAATAATTTTTTACTAAAAAATATTATTAATTAAAATAAATATAGAAAAAGATGAGAGTAGAGGGGTAAATAGGCCCACTAAAAATATTAATACCCACCAAAACCCATCAACACCCTTATCTTTCAATATATCATTTTTGAATCCATTCCTTCTATAAATTTATACAACCAAACAATTTTTAAATGTCACATCACTTCAAAACCCATTCCATACCCCCCAACCAAACGGGCCCTAAAATAAAGACGTGTTTTTTAGTTTGAAAATAACCCTCGCAACTAAAAGCGTCTAAGTTTAGGCTTTTAGCCTAGCTTACTATTAAAGGGGGACACATAATTATAGTTTTGCTTAGATTGTTTTTGTCTTATAGTCAGAAGAGTTTGAGTTGTGCATCGTATAATGGCTCGTTTTGATTAAAAAGGCCAAACTTTCTACAAGTCAACATCTTAACCATAAATATTAACTAAACGGTTTTAAATGATCGAGCACGGGTAAGATTCAAATGTGCATACGCATGAATAAATTAACCCGGGTTTGGATATTTTGAAACCAAAGAACTCCATTTACTCGGTTTTTGTGACTATCTACTTATATTATGTTCTGAGCCAATTAAGTGTTACTGATGCTTCTTTAAATTAGAAGAGCAAGAAGAGCCAATTGGTAGCAGCAATGTAGATGGTGTGTCCACTAAGGGTCAGTTCTATATATGTTGTTTGCTTCGTTTATTGCGGCTATAAATACTTTTTCCGTCCCCAAAAAAACAGAGAGCTGACTGTAGATTATTACTAACTTTAGGTTTCTCTGCAGACTAATCATTTCCGTCTTTCACTTGATTTTGTGTATTTATTTGAAGTTTATAAAGTATCATTCGCCGAGTGCTAGTGGAAAGTGATTTTTGTCCCAACTTTGATACCGTTTTTATAAATTGTCTTTCACGTTTCTGGAGCCCGAAATGAAGCATCTGTAAGTTACCTCATGTGTCCCCCACCCAATACAATAATCATATAGCTGCAAAAATGAATGAAGGGGTATCTATAGTTCGAAATTAATAAGACACCTTAACATATCTTTTGCCTACTTTTAAGTTTCAACCTTGAAAGCAAAGTTAGCAAAAACGGCCAAATAATGGTCTTTGTTTATGTTACTTAGTTACTTGGTTACAAGTTAGACCACAAGCACCTAGAGTTGGGTTTGATTTCCATTTCCATTTACAAACTTATCATAAAACTTGACAAGATACTTATTACTCATGGTCATTCATATAAGTTGCACTAGACATTCACTTTACATTACCCTATATACACACAAAAGAGAGACCAAAGTACTCATTGTTAGAAGTCATCAATCTCCGATTTATAAGTTTCCTAAACATCCTCTTACAAGTCTTGCTAAAGAACACTTGGCACCAAGTAATGTTGACTTTTGAAGATGTATTAACTTTTGTCAAACATGCGTTAGGAACATTTGTAGATGGTGGTTAAGGAGGACATAGCAACACTTTAAAACAAGTTATAAGTACCACTAATTATTCTGTTATATATTATTCACTTTCTAGTAAGCGCCTACTTTTAAGTTTTAACCTTGAAAGCAAAGTCAGCAATACTTTTGTAGGATCTTTATTAAATCAAACTAGGCTATGTTTGGCAAAAGTAGGTGTGAGCAGTAGCTGTGAGCTGTGAGGAGTAGCCACACCTCACNTATGTTTGGCAAAAGTAGGTGTGAGCAGTAGCTGTGAGCTGTGAGCAGTAGCCACACCTCAGTGCTCACCGCTCACAGCTTCATAAAGAAGCATTGGAAAAATGAGTTTTTCTAAAAAATAGCAAAGCTCACAGCTCTCATGCCAAACGAATACTAAAAATTAAAAATCTCATTGCTCACCGCTCATCGCCCAAAAAGCTCCAAAAAGCTTTACGCCAAACATAGCCTAACACACAAATATGATGGTGAAAAGAGGTGGGACGTGAGGATGTATAGAGAAAAGAGAGAAATGGAACTTTATTGAAAACACACTCTTATACATACTACACTCTCAAGCACCATCATATTTGTGTGTTAGTTTGATCTAATAAAGGTCCTACAACTGGTATTATTCACCTAACAATGATCTAGGAGTCATTTGTGTTTACAAATCGTTTTTTGGTTGAAATTTGAGTCGAAAATGAGTTATAAAGGTAATACATAAGGTTTTATTTATTTATTTATTTATTTTATGTATTTATTTATATTTGGTCTCAAATCTTCAATTTTTACTTTTTTAGTTATACAAGTTGTTCTTTTTATTCATCCTTAAACGTTTTTAAGTTAGTATTTGCAAAAGAAACGAGATTACAACGTATAGATTTGTAGTTTTAATGGTTTTTTGGTTGCGCTTTTTAACAGCTTTCCTATCTCGATTCCTTGATCTTCAAGGAATCAAATTAGCTTTCAAAGCATCCTCCTACTTTGATTTCTAGTACAATAAATAGTGGAGGTAGTACATGTGAGTTGGCATCAAGATACGTTGGTAGTCCCAAGTTCGAAGTAATTCCACAGGTGGAATCCTTAAGTCTTCCATGTGCCTCGACAACACCATGACAGCTAACCCAAAATCTCACCTCGTCTCACCAAAATCCCGCAACTAACTACTGTACAAGAACGAATGGTAGCTGGTATGATGCGGGACTGGCCGAACGCATCTTACGCGTTTAACCCCAAGCTTGGAGAAATCATCAACCAATGATCCTCCGCTGTCAAAATCCATCACCAATAAAAAGGAAGCTTTCCAAGTAAATGCAAAACTGAATAGCTGTCAGAAGGACTCGGGCCAGGCAGAGCGCATCCTACGTTGGTAGTCCTAAGTTCGAAGCAAATCCCACAGGTGGATTCCTTTAGGCATCCGTGTGTCGCGAAACACCATGATAGCTAACCTAAAGTAATCATTTAAGTTTAATAGCAATACATAGGAAAGCAATATATAAGTATGCATGAAAATCCAAATGGAACTACCTTTTATTCTTCAAAGTGGTATATTTGCATAACACTTTGGTAATTCAGAATCATGTGGTAAAATATGCCTCAATGCTTGTAACATCTCTTGCATTTTCGAGTATACATCGCTCATCAATCCTGGAAAAAACTACGAAACTTGGCCTTCAACATATCGCTAGTATTACCAATAATTGCAAGTTCTGCGTCTCGGACCTCATCGATAAGCTTTATTAAGTTCCAAATGAAGCGCAACAGTCCATAATCACTAGACGTATCGTACGCGAAACATTTCTTTTACTCACCATGCAAACCATAAGACTTCCGTAAAATTTCCATGATCAGTGTCCATGTAATACTAAACTGAATCTATTTGATATTTGTAAAGCTGTGGCGCCAAGATTAACGCGTCACCCGCATGTTTATGCGAGACGTTTTTGACATTCGAATAGCTAAAAATGATTTAAAACATCGACAAGGCTTGGTCTGCATAGGATTACATATTATCGATTAGTCATCTTCCAAAAGATCTATATGTCTAAATTGAAAACAAGGATTTTTGTATATATATATATAATCATCTTATAAATCACATTTAAAAACCGAAATACACGGGTCTAGCTATGTGTCATACCTCTGTTGTCTTGGATACCATAACATAAACAGAATCATCTTCACCTCAGAAAACTCTGTTATTGAAAACACACTCTTACACATACTACACTCTCAAGCACCATCATATTTGTGTGTTAGTTTGATCTAATAAGGGTCCTACAACTGGTATTATTCGCCTAACAATGATCTAGGAGTCATTTTGTGTTTACAAATCGTTTTTTGGTTGAAATTTGAGTCGAAAATGAGTTATAATGGCAATACGTGAGGATTTTTTTTATTTTTATTTTATTTTTTTCCCTCAAATCTTCAATTTTTACTTTTTTAGTTATCAAAGTTGTTCTTTTTATTCATCCTGAAATGTTTTTAAGTTAGCATTTGCAAAAGAAACGAGATTACAACGTATAGATTTGTGATTTTAGTGGTTTTTTGGTTGCGTTTTTAAGCAGCTTTCCTATCTCGATTCCTTGATCTTCAAGGATTAATTAGCTTTCAAAGCATCCTCCTATTTTGATTTTTAGTACAACAGATAGTGGAGGTAGTACATGTGAGTTGGCATCAAGATATGTTGGTAGTCCCAAATTCGAAGTAATCCCACAGGTCGAATCCTTAAGCCTTATGTGTGCCTCGACAACACCATGACATCTATCCCAAAAAGCTCACCTCGTCTCACCAAAAACCCGCAACTAACTACAGCATAAGAACGAATGCTAGGTGGTATGATGCAGGACTGGCAGAACGCATCTTACGCGGTTAAACCTAAGCTTGGAGCAATCATCAACCAATGATCCTCCGGCACACCACGTACCCCGGCAGTGCCGTTAAAATCAATCACCAATAAAAAGATAGCTTTCTGAGTAAATGCAAAACTGAAAAGCTGTCAGAAGGACTCGGGCTAGGCAGAGCGCATCCAACGTTGGTAGTCCTAAGTTCGAAGCAAATCCCACATGTGGAATCCTCTGGCCATTCGTGTGCCCGGACAACACCATGATAGCTAACCTAAAGTAATCATCCAAATGGAACTACCTGTTATTCTTCAAAATGGTATATTTGCATAATACTTTGGTAATTCAGAATCATGTGGTAAATTTGCCTCAATGCTTGCAACATATCTTGCATTTTCCGGTATACATCGCTCATCAATCCTGGAAAAAACTACAAAACTTGGCCTTCAACATATCACTAGTATTACCAATAATTGCACATTCTGCGTATGGGACCTCATCGATAAGCTTTATTAAGTTCCAAATGAAGCGCAACAGTCCGTAAACACTAAACGATCGTACGCGAAACTCTTTCTTTTACTCACCTTTTAAACCATAAGACTTCCGTACAATTCCAAAGACCAGTGTCCATTGAATTAATAAATTGAATCTATTTGACGTTTGTAAAGCTGTGGCGCCAATTTTAACACATCACCCGCATGTTTCATATATGCGAGACGTTTTTGACAGCCGAATAGCCAAAAATGATTCAAAACATCGACGAGGCTTGAGATGCATAGGATTATATNGCCTCAATGCTTGCAACATATCTTGCATTTTCCGGTATACATCGCTCATCAATCCTGGAAAAAACTACAAAACTTGGCCTTCAACATATCACTAGTATTACCAATAATTGCACATTCCGCGTATGGGACCTCATCGATAAGCTTTATTAAGTTCCAAATGAAGCGCAACAGTCCGTAAACACTAAACGATCGTACGCGAAACTCTTTCTTTTACTCACCTTTTAAACCATAAGACTTCCGTACAATTCCAAAGACCAGTGTCCATTGAATTAATAAATTGAATCTATTTGACGTTTGTAAAGCTGTGGCGCCAATTTTAACACATCACCCGCATGTTTCATATATGCGAGACGTTTTTGACAGCCGAATAGCCAAAAATGATTCAAAACATCGACGAGGCTTGAGATGCATAGGATTACATATTATCAATTAGTTATCTTCCAAAAGATCCATATGTCTAAATTGAAAACAAGGATTTTTTGTATATATATAATCATCTTATAAATCACATTTAAAAATCAAAATACACGGGTCTAGCTATGTGTCATACCTCTGTTGTCTTAGATATCACAACATAAACAAAATCATATTCACTTCAAAAAACTCCGGAGGTAGATTAACAATATCTTCATGGCAGTTATCTCGGACATACGTGTGTTGGTCATTGAATTGATATCTACCCTCACTAAAACGTGAGAGTATCATTCTTACATAACACTCTGCATCCCGATCTATTTTTAATAAATGGAAAAGGTGAAAACATATAAATTTATTCCACAAATTAGCCAAGATGTATTTGAGATGGCTTATCAAGCAAGTACTTTTAAGTTGCTTTAAGATAAGCACTTTAGGAAACAGTGTTTGATTAGCTTAATTTGTAATAAATCAATAATACTTGCCTCTTAAAAAAGAATAAGCAATTTCAAACACCACTAAGTAAAAAAAATAATAAAAAGTTTAAGTTAGAAACTTGCCTCTCGATTCTTCAGTTAAAATGCTGTTACTGCCCATCCAACAAAATTTTGAGTCCCTATTACCGACTATCAAGATGTTAGAGGCGTTAAGGTTATTGTGCCTTATATCTTTGTTGTGGATGCGAATTAGTCCTTGAGTTATTCCTCTGCAGTTACAGAAAAAAATATATATGATATTTGAAAAGGTCCAAATTATGAATATTATTTTATGATACATCGTGAAAGTACCTCACAAGATGCGTCCACGAAGTATTTAAACGATGCATTCTGATGTAATGCATATGATCTTCCAAAGTTTTCGCACAATGCTCAAATGCGAATTTGCATGTGTCATCATCAAAGTCGGCTCCATAAAACCTTACAACACTGTTGCAAGCTTTTGTTAGCCAACGATTTTTATCTATTTATGAGTACCCTTGATGGTTGCATATCACTTTAACCGCTACATTCACTCCCTGAAATGACCTCTCATACACAACAGAGTTTTCTTTCTCACGTATTACATGGTCATTATATGACCATCTGATTTATTGATTGTTGATGATAGAATTCCATATCTTGAAGTGTTTCGCTACGAAAAGTGCGAATATTCAAGTAATGATACTGACTTAGGAAGTGATCTGTGCTAAGTGTATGATATACCAGACATCAAATACTATATATTTCTTCTATGTCTAATGAACTAGGAAAATATGTTGTATATTTTGAGAATTCTAAATACCATGTGGTTCCTGAAATCATGTAGTTAGCTCTTTTAATTTTAAAGGTATTTATTTCAGATAATTCTGGAGACCCTGTTTCGGGGTTAGCATTAAAAATATCTTCGTCATATGACAAGTCTACTCCACTATAATTAGAACCAATATATTGCTCAAGAACATCTCGTTTGCGTGCCGGTCTCTGATAGGAAAAATGGTCAACATTACAAAGTTAATATGCTTTTTGGGTATAGTTTTAACAACCTGCTTTTATTTGTTCTTTATTTACGTTGTGCCGGGCAAGGAAACATCCAGGGAAGTCTGCTGATCATGCCAACTGGCATGTGCCGGTTGTTTTCCCGTATTGGAGAAGTGATTTGGTGCATAGATACCAACCCAGAAAAAACCAAACTACATTCAGAACAACATATGCCTAGAAGCAAAGAATATATGGACTTGGAAATAAATGAGCTTGAAGATATAGATCTTTTCAATTACATGTCAGGCAAGAAGAAGGTATATACTACATCCAATCCTAACTAGGAATTTGTTGTCATTAACCCACTGGTGGATCTAGGTTTCGGATGTAGGGATGCAATATTTTTGTTGCGTGACTAATATTTCGGTTTTCGGGTCGGGTTTTTATCGAGGGTTTTGTTGCTCGACTAACAAGAAATTATGTAGTCTAAACTTGGACTGGGCCTTGAAAATGGTAAAGGGGTAAACTCACATCTAATGTGCGCCGATTTTTTGAACAAAAACATAACACGATTTCTTCTTCGTTAGCTCTGATCTGTTTAATACTACCGGCGACGATCCGTTTCTTTTTTTGTGGTTTATCCATTTGATCATAGGTTTAAACTTTTACTGCTAATTTACTTTGTAATGTTGATCATTTTTTCCTCTCAGAGACCACCGCCATGCAATGGCGATGTTCTTGAGCGATATCTTGGTTCTAATAATGGTGGAACGGACTTGTCATTTGACGAAGATATTTTTAATGCTAACCGCGAAACAGGGTCTCCAGAATCATTTGAAATAAATACCTTTAAAATTATAAAAGCTAACTACAAGATTTCAAAACCACATGGTATTTAGAATTCTCAAAATATACAACATATTTTGCTAGTTCATTAGACTTAGAAGAAAGATATCGTATTCGAAGTATGGTATATCATACACTTAACACGGATCACTTCCTAAGTCCGTGTCATTACTTAAAAATATACGCGCATTTCGTAGCGAAACACTTGAAGATATGGAATTCTATCGTTAACGTTCAATAAATCAGATAGTCATATATATATATATATATATATATATATATATATATATATATATATATATATATATATATATATATATAATGACCATGTAATAATTGAGAAAGAAAACTCTGTTGTGTATGAGGGGTCATTTGAGGGATTGAAATGTAGCGGTTAAAGTGATATGAAAGCATGAAGGCTAGTCACAAATACATAAAAATCTTTGGCTAACAAACGCTTGCAACAACGTTGTAAGGTTTTATGGAGCCGACTTTGACGATGAGACATGCAAATTTGCATTTGAGCATTGCGCGGACACTTTGGATGATCATATGCATTACTTCTGGATGCATTGTTTAAACACTTTGTGAATGCCTATTGTGAGGTACTTTCAAGATGTCTAATAAATAATATTCATAATTTGGACCTTTTCATATATATATATATATATATATATATATATATATATATATATATATATATATATATATATATATATATATATATATATATATATATATATATATATATATATATATATATATTGTAACTACAGAGGATTAATTCAAGGAGTAATTCACATCCACAACAAAGATATAAGCCACAATAACCTTAACACCTCTAACATCTTGGTAGCTGGTAATGGGGACTCAAAAATTTGTGGGATGGGGAGGAGCGGATTGTTAACTGAAGAATCAAGAGCAAGTATCTAACATAAACTTTTTTTATATTATTTTTTACTTAGGGGTGTTTCAAATTGCTTATTGTTTTAATTAAGAGGCAAGTATTATTGATTTATTACAAATTAAGCAAATCAAACGATGTTTCCTAAAGTGTGTATCTTAAAGCAACTTAAAAGTACTTATTTAATAAGCCATCTCAAATACTTCTTGGCTAATTTTAAGAATAAATTTATATATTTTCACCCTTTCCGTTTATTCATAATAGACCGGGACGTAGAGTGTTATGGAAGAACGATACACTCATGTTTTAGTGAGGGTATATATCTATTCAATGACCAACGCACGCATGCCGGAGTTAACCATCAAGATATTGTTAATCTACATCCAGAGCTTTATGAAGTGAAGATGATTTTGTTTAGGGAGGTGATATCTCCACATAGTAATTTACTTCATACACATATATTTAGTGGGACTCATATAAATTTTACAAATAAAATTTATGTAGGTCCCACTAAAATTATGTGTATGAAGTAAATTCCTATGTGGAAATATCACTACCCTTTTGTTTATGTTGCGATATCCAAGACAACGGTGGTATGACACATAGATAGACTTGTATATTTCAGTTTTTAAATGTGGTTTGTAAAATGATTATATATATTCAAAAAAATCCTTGTTTTCTATTTAGACAAATAGATCTTTTGAAAAATGAGGTCTAATAGATAATATGTAATCTTACGCAGACCAAGTCTCGTTGACGTTTTCAATCATTTTTGGCCATTCGATTGTCAAAAACGTCTCGCATGTATGAAACATGCTGGTGATGCGTTAAAATTGGCACCACAGCTTTATAAACGTCAATAGATTCAGTTAATTTTTTCGGAAGCCTTATGGTTTAAATGGTGAGTAAAAGAAAGGGTTTCACGTATGATACATCTAGTGTTTACGGATTGTTGGGATTCATGCGGAACTTAATAATGCATATCGATGAGTCCCAGACACGGAACTTGCAACTATTGGTAATACTAGCGATGTGTTGGAGGCCAATTATCGTAGTTTTTTTCCAGGATTAATGAGCGATGTATACCGGAAAATGCAAAATGTGTTACAACCATTGAGGCGAATTTTACCACATGATTCTGAATTACTAAAGTATTATGCACATATACTACTATGAAAAATAAACGGTAGTTCCATTTGGATTTTCATGCATACTTATATATTGCTTTCATATGTTTTTCTATTAAATTTGAATGATTGCTTTAGGTTAGCTATCATGGTTTTTTCGGGGCACACGGAAGGCTGAAGGATTCCACCTGTGGGATTGCTTCGAACTTGGGACTAACAACGTAGGATGCGCTCTGCCTGGCCCGGGTCCTTCCGTCGGCTTTTCGGTTTTGCATTTACTTGGAAAGCTAACTTTTTGTTGGTGATGGATTTTAACGGCACTACCGAGGTACGTGGTGTGCCGGAGGATCATCGGTTGATGATTGCTCCAAGCTTGGGGTTAAGCGTGTAAGATGCGTTCTGTCGGTCTCACGTCATACCACCTACCCTTCGTTCTTGTGCGTAGTTAGTTGCAGGGTCTTAGTGAGACGGGGTGAGCTTTATGGGTTAGCTACCGTGGTGCTGTCGAGGCACACGGAAGGTTTAAGGATTCCACATGTGGTATTGCTTCGAACTTGGGACTACCAACGTAGGATGCAGTCTGCCTAGCCCGAGAATTGGCTTGATAATGGAAGACTTATCGTTTATGTTAAATTATAAATGTTCTTGTAAATGAATTGGAGAGTAGGCTGGTTTGGGAGAGATGGTTCTTATGGTTTGTGTTTGGACGTGTGAGAGGTATTCTCGTGATAGTGGTTGGTTTTGAGTTAATGTGTGGGAGATGAAGTGAAAAGTGTTGGAGATTTTAGCAACAAGTAAGCTTGGTATTGTCTGTGTGTGAGACAGAAGTCATGAAATGTATTCCTTTAATTTGGTATCAAGGTTTTAAAACTATACAAAGTTGGGTCGAAGAAATCCATGCCTCAAAGTATAGCGGGCAAAGGATTACGGCAAAAACAGTTCTCAAAAATCGGATCTCAAAAGATAATTTTATAAGAAATCCAAAGCATACTAAAAATTACCAAACACCACAAAAAGTTCTATTAGATCTTAGCATAATCCATAAGCAGAAAAAAAAAAAAAAAAAATACTAACTAACTAACTAAACACACCACCAAAACTTAAACGTGTATGTAAATGCATGACGAAAATAACAAACCTCAACTTTATCGGGCCCGATCCGGTCAAAACAACCCCAATACAGCCTCGAAACACAACTAAAACCACAAAATCACTACCGAAAGAACTAAAACTACAACGAAACAAGAATCTTCTATGTCGTTGGTGTAGTGTGCGTGAGTTGTGTGTGTTTTGTAGCAACAAGTAAGGTTCGTGTTGATGTTAATGCTAATGCGTGGGAGATGAAGTGGAAAAATAAAGTGTTGATTTTATAGCAACAAGTAAATTTGGTGTTGTATGTGTGTGAGACAGCAGTGAAAAGTGTTTGATGTAACTTGTTTGAGTATCTTGGTTTTAAAACTACAAAGAGTTAGGTGAAAGAAATAATGAGATATATTTTGGTTGGTGCGTAAAGTTATTGTGACTCTATCGGGTACTGCTGGGAATTCCTCCGAACACTATAAGATAAATGACATTTAGTGACTGAAACAAAGTGTCTGAAAAAGCTTAAAACTGTTAATGACATTTTGGTCTTCCCACTAAAAAAAAGACACTAGCGGAACCATCACTAAAAGTCTTTCTTGACGCTTAATATCAGTCACAAAAGGTCTCGTAGATTTAATGTATGATGTTATGTGTCAACATAGATCCTGAAGAAAAACTTAGAACTAACTTATTACTGACTCAATTATTCAGTCACTGAAAGTCTCAAACAATCGTTTTTTCATTTCTACTGCGTTTTTTATACCGTATTTGTTTACAAACTATATAAAACATGAATTTAAAAAAAACAGCATATATGAAACCACAAAAATCATAGGGTTGTGCATAGCTGTTTTTTTGCTAATTTATACTAAGATAAAAAGTTATATGTATTAATGTATTGCAGAAGTAGCGCTAACCTATGAATATCTAGTAATAGCCAGCTTATTTAGAGTTGGGCATTCGTAAGACAATTTGAAAACGTGTTAGGAGAATGCGCATTTAGAACACATTAATAGTTTACTTTTACTTAAGTTTAGAGGAAAAGCGGGTTTAGAGAAACGAAAGGATTTTTAGTTGCAACCCCAAAGCATATAAAACATCTAAATACGGAGTAGTAATTTGTGATTTTCTTCTAAATGCACTAATTAATCTAGAAAAATAATTTACATGTTTTCAGAAAACTTTTAACATGTCAATGTTCACTTAACACATACAACACTGTACTCAAAGCTAGAATATACACACGTATTTTTNAAAAAAAAAAATACTAACTAACTAACTAAACACACCACCAAAACTTAAACGTGTATGTAAATGCATGACGAAAATAACAAACCTCAACTTTATCGGGCCCGATCCGGTCAAAACAACCCCAATACAGCCTCGAAACACAACTAAAACCACAAAATCACTACCGAAAGAACTAAAACTACAACGAAACAAGAATCTTCTATGTCGTTGGTGTAGTGTGCGTGAGTTGTGTGTGTTTTGTAGCAACAAGTAAGGTTCGTGTTGATGTTAATGCTAATGCGTGGAATATGAAGTGGAAAAATAAAGTGTTGATTTTATAGCAACAAGTAAATTTGGTGTTGTATGTGTGTGAGACAGCAGTGAAAAGTGTTTGATGTAACTTGTTTGAGTATCTTGGTTTTAAAACTACAAAGAGTTAGGTGAAAGAAATAATGAGATATATTTTGGTTGGTGCGTAAAGTTATTGTGACTCTATCGGGTACTGCTGGGAATTCCTCCGAACACTATAAGATAAATGACATTTAGTGACTGAAACAAAGTGTCTGAAAAAGCTTAAAACTGTTAATGACATTTTGGTCTTCCCACTAAAAAAAAGACACTAGCGGAACCATCACTAAAAGTCTTTCTTGACGCTTAATATCAGTCACAAAAGGTCTCGTAGATTTAATGTATGATGTTATGTGTCAACATAGATCCTGAAGAAAAACTTAGAACTAACTTATTACTGACTCAATTATTCAGTCACTGAAAGTCTCAAACAATCGTTTTTTCATTTCTACTGCGTTTTTTATACCGTATTTGTTTACAAACTATATAAAACATGAATTTAAAAAAAACAGCATATATGAAACCACAAAAATCATAGGGTTGTGCATAGCTGTTTTTTTGCTAATTTATACTAAGATAAAAAGTTATATGTATTAATGTATTGCAGAAGTAGCGCTAACCTATGAATATCTAGTAATAGCCAGCTTATTTAGAGTTGGGCATTCGTAAGACAATTTGAAAACGTGTTAGGAGAATGCGCATTTAGAACACATTAATAGTTTACTTTTACTTAAGTTTAGAGGAAAAGCGGGTTTAGAGAAACGAAAGGATTTTTAGTTGCAACCCCAAAGCATATAAAACATCTAAATACGGAGTAGTAATTTGTGATTTTCTTCTAAATGCACTAATTAATCTAGAAAAATAATTTACATGTTTTCAGAAAACTTTTAACATGTCAATGTTCACTTAACACATACAACACTGTACTCAAAGCTAGAATATACACACGTATTTTTTGTGCATGCTCATAACAAATTCAATCAACTTAGGATCCACCGTATAACTTTCAATGTTAATATGTTCATCATCATTTAAAGTCGATATTCACTAAATCATTAGTTTAATGAAGCCTATTTTCAATAGTTATAATTCTTTGATAAGTGAAAACTATTATTTTCAATTAAATAATCTATTTTGAATTTCTTTACTACCTTATAATACATCTTTGACCCTTTCTCATATTAATTTTTTAAGACTACCAAAAATAGATTTTTAAGCAAATACATGTAAATAAGAGTAATTTACAAGTATTTAAAAAACAAATAAAACTAAAAAAATACTATTCAACACATACAATTAATACAATATTAAAAACACCCATTTACCAAGATATACAACTATTTAACCACAATATACAATCTAATTAAGCTTCTAAAATATAAATATGTATAGGATTTTAAATATGGTGTATATATATTATTGTGAAACACTTTTGCATATAATTTGTAGTCTCATCAATAAATATATGTTATTCAGTTGCAATTTATAAATATTGTTAAACATTTGATATACTGATTCTTTGTCCGTGACGGACATGCAAACACGCTACTAAATATTTGGTGCCGTTAATATTTATTTAATGTAACCGCCGCCACAACGCGGGGGTACCATACTATTAATATGTAGAGATATTGAGAGGATGTGTGAATAGGCCCTCTAATAAGGCAAATCTCGCTTAATTGAACTTCTTTTGAAGTGGTACTACATGTCGGTGGTTCTGTCCCCAAAATATATATATATATATATATATATATATATATATATATATATATATATATATATATATATATATATATATATATATATATATATATATATATATAGTGGAGCGTTCAAATGAGAAATCAAATTTATGTGAGAACGCGAGAAGAGATCTGGACCATTGGATCATGTTAATATCAATTTGGGCGGAATTGCATTTTCGTAAAAATTGCCCCAAAATTATAGGGGTCTAACTAAGGGCCCGTTTGGTATGTGGGGTTTTTGTGGGTTTAGGATTTAATTAATGCAAAACACATGTTTGACTGTGTTTATAGGACTTGGGTTTTGACTTGCAAGATAAATATTTGGGGATGTAGAAAAGTTAGGGGGTTTTATGACAATGTGGGACATGTATGGTTTTTCTCCACATATTTTTTGTCTTTTTCTTTTTATTTACATTATAAAACAACATATTTTTATTTCTATCATATTATTATTAACAAAAATATTTTTTAATTGTATTTCAATATATAATATATATCTTTAAATATTATTTTCTCTCTCATAATCAAATCTAAATCCTAATCCTAATCTACAACTTTACATTTAAATCTAAATTCTAATCTAAACCCATCTACAAACCAAACGGGCCCTAAAACATTGTCATTTGCTTCTCACCAAAAAAAATTATCAGTACTTCTCTCTCTCTGGTTAAACAAAACACACACAAACACATATTAAAACACACACAAACACGCACACACACCAACCACACCCATCTTCATCGCACCCCAATTTCCACCATAGTCCTCGGTGATCACCATTGTCCACTGCTGTAATCATCGATGATAACCACCGTCCACCACCACAATCATCACCGATCACCACCATCTCCATCGATTATCATCATCATTATCATCAGTAAGTGCTAATTAAGCTTTTGATTCATAATTTCTTTTAATTCAATGATTATAAATAAATTAATTTTTGTGTTTTATATATTTAGTAATTAGCTATATATTCTACAAACTGATGATGAAATTGAAGATATAGATCTAGATGAATATGTCTTTCAAGATTTAATATTTAATTTTCACATGTGAGCAAGTTTTTCGAATTTAATTTTGTCAACGCACACTAGGTGTTCGCTGAAATGCTAGAAGACCTTGAAATGCTAATTGTTGTATTGTCGCTACATCAGCTGAGGCAAATAGTTATTTCTTCACATGTGAAGAATTTAGTTATCGAATACCTTCACATGTGAAGAAATAAGGTATCGAATACCTTCACATGTGAAGAAATTAAGTATCGAATACCTTCACATGTGAAGAAATAAGTTATCGAATACCTTCACATGTGAAGAAATAAAGTATCGAATACCTTCACATGTGAAGAAATAAGGTATCGAATACCTTCACATGTGAAGAAATTAAGTATCAAATACCTTCACATGTGAAGAAATAAGGTATCGAATACCTTCACATGTGAAGAAATAAGGTATCGAATACCTTTACATGTGAAGAAATTAAGTATCGAATACCTTCACTTGTGAAGAAATAAGGTATCGAATACCTTCACATGTGAAGAAATTAAGTATCGAATACCTTCACATGTGAAGACTTTAGGTATCGAATACCTTCACTTGTTAGTTTGTTAGTTTCGGAAAATGTTGATTTGGTAGGGACTTCTCACTTGAATCCGCCCAAATTGATACCTTCACATGTGAAGAAATTAGGTATCGAAACCTTCACATGTGAAGAAATTAGTGAAAGCTATTCAAACAAAGAGGACTGCAGGTTTCATCTAAATCAGATTCTTCAATTTCATCAAACTTCTGTTGCTTAGGTTTAACAATCATACAGTAGTCAGAAGATTGCTTTGAGGCTAAACCTTCTGATGCCGTGCATAAGGTGACGGGAACCAACTTAATACCAGAATCTACAGGCTGCACTACAGCTGGTGCATCTGTGGGCCCATTTTCCACAATAGGCTCAACATTTTCTAAGTTGACAACACCAAATGCATATTCTTTTATAGAATCAGACCTGGACTGTGTAACTAGAGGAGCAGCAATATTGGATGAAATGACTGGCTTCAATACACCTTCATTGCTACTAGTAGCTTGCGTCTCTCCAATTTTATCACTAAGCCTCTGAGAAGTTTCAACTGCATCCACTAACTTATTGGAGGTATCAACAAAAAGAGGAACTGCATCTTCACCTTTTTGTAGCTTGTAAGAAGCCGATATGCCTTGTTTTGAAGACTTATTTATCCCACTAATTTGTTGACTTGAACTTCTTGACCTCGTTATTCTACGTGAAATTGGTTGTTTTTGCCTTTTGTGTATCAGTGTCTTCTCCGCAACTGATGTTTTGCTTGCATGACTATCCAAAGAGAAATCGACAATATTGACCTCATCCGTAACACCAATACCATGACCAGATTATTGTGCTGAACTTCCTGTTAGATCGTAAGAAGCAGATTTAGGTGGTCTTAAAGAATTGCTCATCGCACTAGTTTGTTGCCTTGAACTTATAGACCTCGTAATTCTACCAGAAATCGGATTGTTTTGCCCTTCTGAATCATGTGTCTTCCTGGTTAATGATGCTTTTCTGGTATCACTACCCAAAGATACATCAGGAACATCGACCCCTTCTATAACATTTAAATGACCAGCCTGTAGCACCGAATCACCTGGCTGCACCAGGATACTATCATCTAATTCTTCTTTCTCCAAAGACGAGTCGTGTTTAGCATGATCATTCACAAAACTGGGTTTTTCATAAGAACTACTAGATTTTGCAAGTCTGCTGATATGACCGGTTCAGATGTAGTAAATCTACGCACACATGAGCTATCAGATGTAGTTAAAATAATATAAAGGACTGCAGGTTTGTTAGCAATCAAAAGATAGAAGTTATACTTGGTGCTAAGTTTGTTAGCAAGTGTTTTTTATTATAAATCTGATGTCTTTACCATGCAATCGATATTCAACTAGCTCTTCAGAAAAATTGAGAACAGTTAACACAGCTAGTAGGTTTTGTTGTCCCAAAGTTTCTGTCGTGTGTTTGTGCTTGTGTTTGGATCGATTTGGTTTGTATGTGGTTCGAATTGATTTGCAAACAATATACTAGATAACTTATATTAATTCTTCCAACTATTGTAATGTTACATGTTTACAAGTATTTATACTAAACGAATGGTTACAACGAACCATCGCGACTGTTCACTAAGAAAGGGTGCGTCCCTTCCTTCTCTGCCTATTCGAATGGGTGTGTACAAGGGTCACAACCCTTCGCCTATTTT
>LBNU01018139.1:108446-124814 GCA_014162995.1 Artemisia annua | reverse complement strand
AGAAGAAGAATGAGATAATCAGATTAATGTAAAGTTGAGAAAGTTCTTCACATATATGTATAGCTTTGACCTGATCTCTATTTCCAAGACCTGTAAGTACCGGATTGTTTATTGCTAATCTGATTTATCATGTCACACCACTACTAGTTTTCCATCATGCTCATACATACATCTTAAAGTCCCAAATAGAAATTCTCACCTAAGATCAAAGGAAAGCAACAGTCCAAGAACGATTCTACAGCCAAAAGAAGAATCTACAAAGTTAAATGACAAAGTATCAAGAGTGAGAAGAAACCGCGAACAACTATATCTATGCAAACTAAAGATGATGAGCATTGTTGGTAAAGGGCCCGACTCACCTACAAAGACGAAGCAGTGACCCTAAAGGCATGAAAACCACAACAACAAAACAAAGAAAAGTCATCATATATAAACGATAACAAGCATGAAGGAACAAAGAACGATGAACAAAGAACTATAACTTATCTAAATGTTTTCTAAAGAACGTCAAGACAAAGATGTTAAGTTTAAAGACAAAAGATGAAGACTCACGCAACCTTCAATGACCAACCACTTAGGGGGAAGATGGTTAGCAATTTATTTTTATTATGAGATGTCGGTCCCATATATTCTTAAAAACGTGTATAGGTGCGTTAGAAAGTATTCAAAAGTTTTATGATTCAAGTTACATAAACTAGGAAGTTCAAGGCTAAACTTGTAAAAAGCCTAAAATCTAATATTCTAGTGGCATCTTATATTGTATTGTAAGCTTCAATTTGAAGGTTGAGCTTCATCATTCAATAAACACATAGTTCTTCTAATCTTTTACATGAAGTCTCCACTCTTCTACTCTCTCTCTCTCTCTAGAATAAGCTAATGAAGTGTGTTGAAGAGAAGTTGTTAATCCTAAGGTCCTACACGAACTATTGACACATAACTGGAGTTGACAGTGGCAGTGTTACTGAAACCTGGAAGCTTCTGATAGAAGACATGTCGAAGACCCCGCATCTTGTTTCTCTATTCATTTTAGTTGTACTAAGAGAATTGAGAGGCAGAAGCAGATTTGCTGGATGGAAGGATGCTCGATGATTCAAGGCAGAGATTCCGAATTCCACAATTTCCATGAACGAACCTGCCGAAGGCTTGAGGAACCCAGACTCAAGTTTATTGTTTTTCTTCTCACCCATATGAGCTGATGTACATCGTGATCCGACTACTTGAGCTTGGAAGGATCTTGAGTTTAATGGTATTGAATGATTGACACTTTTGATGACGTACCTTACTTCTGAATAGAATCCTATGATTTCTGTTACTCTTACGAGTAGTCCCGTTTTCCCCTTGGTTATATTTCTTGATTTATGTTGCGGCTTTACGATTTTCACCTTGTCTTGCCGACAATTGTCCGTTATTGATCTTTGCTAGGGCCATAACCCTAATTCTTTAGTTGGACTATTAGATGTTTGATAGATTTAGGTTTCACGATCTTAGAGATATGGTATGACCACATAGAGGGCATATTATGTGAGCTAGTATTATGACCCTGATCAACGTGATATATGACTGACGCATACAAAGTGCACTTATTGTTCATAGGATATCCTTGAGTAGTGTAGAGAAAGCTTTAGAATTTTTGTTTTGTTGGCGACTATCTGCTGATTAGTGGACTTTAGGTTCTTTTCGACCTAGATAGTTTTGATCCTTCGGAATATGTTTGTGACTTTGTATCTTGATAATGATCTTAGGGTTCATTGTAGAGCTTTCACTCCGATTGTTATCGATTGAATTGTCTCTATCTACCTTGAATGCCCTTTGTTCATTTTGAGGGGTACGCCTGTGTTTTGCAACCTTCCTACAATTTGCCAGTCTGTGAGACCGTTACTTTTGGATGTTTGATTAGGACGGATTTTATACTGGGGAACAAATCAAAGATTGTTTGATTCTGGTACGTTTCGGAAAAGTTTCCTAATCGTCTAACTATACCTCCTCCAGACTGTCGCATGTTATCTAACAATCTTCCGAGTTCTCTTCCTAGGAACCACTCGTTATCATTCCTTCATGTACTACCCTACTCATTTGATTGAAGTCATTGTTAATGTTCTTGGAAACATATTAGATCGACAAAGAAGAGTCATGGAGAAACAAGTCTTCGTGTTTGGCATAATTTTGATGTTCCATATTTGATTTGCATTCTTTCATTTTTGCGGATGAATTTTCTTTTCAGACGGGGAAGAATTGTAAACACCGAACATTTCTTCTGTTAAACAATTGACTTTTGATATGAAGTACCTAGTGGATGTACGTTAAATGTTAAGTTAAACCTACAAAATAGAACGACACAATTATTTCTCAGGATGTTTACATATTATGAATTAATGGCGTTGACAATTTGACATATTACAAGCATTAATTTGGGCAGATGTTTATGTTTACACAACTATAACCTGATAAGAAACCAAGCCTTTTGATTGAAAAAAATAAATAAAATAAAGGGCTTTGATCTTTCTCTATTACTTGAATCCTTAACCAAATTATGGCTCCACAAATCACGCCTATGACCTCAAAAATTTCCCCATACGGTTTCATAAACCAAATATCACACCATTTGACAAAATAGAAAAGAGATCAATCCCAGATATCACTCCTCAATTTCGGCCCTTTCTTTATTTGAGAACCCTTCCATTCGTCCCTTTCATAACTGAATATTCACCACCCTATTTTCCATTTAACACATTTAACAAAGTTACAAAAACTCTCTAAACCCTAGAACTAAACACAAACCGGCGGCTACTATGTTTTTGTCCCATCTCTCGTTTGAATCAAGAAGTGCAAGGAGGCTTGTGGGTGTAGTTTAAGGCTTGTGGGTCGTGGGTGAGGCTGCTGGGTCAACAAGGAAACAACAGACGTGGGCTTATTGATTTTTGTCGAGGGGTTTTATTTTTACCTCGACGTGGTACCTTGACTTGGTACTTGAACGTGTATCTTTCCTTATATCTCGCATCGAAGGTAACAACTTCTAACCATGTTCGATTTCTTCTTCTAAGTTTCGACCAGATTCTGTTATGGGTACACCTTGGCGAGTCAGTTTGTCATTTGAATACCTAACACATAAAATCATATTGTTACCTCATAAAATAACGATTCGAGTGAACATATATTATCGACTATAGCATGCGCATTTTAACTCGACTTGAACTTGATAATTTTATTTGCTACATATTCGAATATAAGGAATAGGATAAAACATGATTATTCAACAAGAAACGCCAGGCTTGTGAGTGATCGCGAAGGCTGTAGGAGTTTATGTGTGTATCGTGAGTATGGTGTGGCATGTTAACATAGCTCGTTAGGTGACGTATTCATGTTGATGTCAAACATGTACCTTGTCTAGTTGGTGTGGGTGTGTGACGAAATCAGGTCTTACATTTGGCAGGTGAGTATGCATGGTTGTGTTGTGTTGCATGTGAAATGTATGTACATAATAGGTGCTGCTGGAATTGTGTGTAGAGATAGTTTCAAACAAGTTCGAATATGAATTAAAAGGGTGTTAGCGTGTGTGGGTTTATGTGAGGTCGTATAGGTGTGTTGTTGTCTTGATATGTATGAATTTGTGAGTCAATTACGTCCTAAACTTGTCTAATTATGTGATTGAGTCGAAATTAAAGAGAATAGAAGGTAATGATTTCATGTGAGGCGTATGTATTTGTGTCTTGCTTATTCTTGTAGTTGTGTGTGATTGTTGTCGTACGGTAATCAACTCATGGGTGTCGTCATGGTATTAAAAGGGTGTAAAGAGTTAAACCTTTAAAAAAAATGTGTCGCGTTAATTTTGTCACCTTGATAGGATTTTCTTTAATATTGTTTCGAGTTCCTTTTGTCTTTATTCGATTAAACCTTAAGTTCCTAAAACTGATACTTAAAACCCTAAACGCATTAATTAAACATTTAACTTTAATCAATAATGAGTTATGAACCATTTAATATACTTTGGTCTTATTAGAAACTCTAATGTGATTATTTATGAGTTTTAACCTAAACTTAATAAAACGGAAAAGTTACTTAGAATGGTTAAACCACTTAAAATGGGAACTTACTATAAATGAGAAGTTACTAAAAATGGAAAGCCGACTAAAACGAGTAATCTGATTTAAAACAGGTTATTAATAAATAGCCGATCATTAATTCGTGTAGATTCGCTGAAGAAGAATTGACTCCCTCTTCTTTTGTTATGGTTTCGTTGGTGGTTTAAGGTACAGATATTCTGACCTATCTACAGGTTTCTCGTACACTCTTGTCTCTCCTCTTCCTTTGATATCTCGAACCTTGTTATATTATATTCCCTTGATTATTGAGCCTTGTTATGTTCCCTTGATTATTGAACCTTGTTATATTCCCTTGATTATTTAACCGTGCTATGTCCCCTTGATTATTGAAACTTGCTATGATCCTTTTAAAACTGAACCTTGCTTGAAACTTACACTATGATTCTTGAACCTTGAAATAACCTTGTCGTGATAAACTTGATATGATAATATTGACTTGAACCTTGATTTGAACCCTATGTTAAAATCACTTACTTCGATCTTTGACTTATACCTTGACTTGAAAACCTATACTATGATACCTGATTCAAACCTTGACTTGAACTTGATATAACCCTTGATATTTTGAAAGTGCTTTTAATATTATGCCGAAGGCTTGAGGAACCCAGACTCAAGTTTATTGTTTTTCTTCTCACCATATGAGCTGATGACATCGTGGATCGACTCACTTGAGCTTGGAAGGATCCTTTGAGTTAATGGTATATGAATGATTGACACTTTTGATGACGTACCTTACTTCTGATAGATATCGCTATGATTTCTGTTACTCTTACGAGTAGTTCCCGTTTTCCTCTCTTGGATTATAATTTCTTGATTTATTGTTGCGGTCTTTACGAGTTTTCACCTTGTCTTGCCGACATTGTTCCGTTATTGATCTTTGACTAGGGCAACCCTAATTCTTTAGTTGGACTATTAGTGTTTAATAGATTAGGTTTACGATCTTGAGATAGAGTATGAACCACATGAGGGCATATTATGTGAGCTAGATTATGACGCCTGATCAACGTGATATATGACTGACGTCATAATAAGTGCACTTATTGTTCATAGGTATCCTTGAGTAGTGCTAGAGAGAAGCCTTTTGATTTTGTTTTGTTTGGCGACTATCTGCTGATTAGTGTAGACTTTAGGTTTCTTTTCGACCTAGTAGTTTGATCCTTCGGAATATGTTTGTGACCTTGTATCTTGATAATGATCTTAGGGTTCATTGTAGAGCTTTCTACCGTCCGAATTGTTATCGATTGAATTTCTTCCTATCTACTTGAATGCCTTTGTTCATTTTTGAGGGGTACGCCTGTGTTTTGCATACCTTCTACAATTTGCGTCTGTGAGACCGTTACTTTTGATTGGTTTTAATTAGGTACCAGGATTTATACTGGGGAACAAATCAATGATTGTTTGTTCATGGTACGATTTCGGAAAAGTTTCCTATCGCTTAACTCTACCTCCTCCACGCTGTCGCATGTTCATCATAACAATCTTCCGAGTATCTCTTCCCTAGGAACCACTCTTATCATTCCTTCATGTGACTACCCTACTCGTTGATTGAAGTCTTGTTATGTTCTTGGGAAACATATTAGATCGACAAAGAAGAGTCATGAGAAACAAGTCTTCGTGTTTGGCATAATTTGATCGTTCCATATTTGATTTGCATATTTTCAATTTTTGCGATGAATTTTCTTTTAGCGGGAGAATTGTAAACCGAAAACTTTCTATCTGTTAAAAATTGAACTTTTGATATGAAGATCCTAAGTTGGATGACGTTAATTAAGAATTAAACTACAAATAAACGACACAATTATTTCATCGCGATGTTTCATATTATGAATTAATGGGCTTGACAATTTACATATTTACAGCATTAATTTGGGCATGTTTTGTTTACACAACTATAACTGATAAGAAACAAGTCCTTTTGATTTGAAAAAAATAAATAATAATACAAGGGCTTTGATCTTTCTCTATTACTTGAATCACGAACTATTGGCACATAACCTGGAGTGGAGTTGACAGTGGCAGTGTTACCTGANTGACATATATATAACGATTTGTTTAAAAAAAAAATACCGACGAGAAGGCCTCTGGATCATGAACAAAACGAACCCGATATTGAAATACTTTTGCATACGCACGATTTTGTAAAAAATGTCGACGGTTAATATATATTTTTATTTTTTTAAAAACATTTGAAATGAACCTTTTAAATAACCAGATTGGAGGAGACGAACTATTGGCACATAACCTGGAGTTGACAGTGGCAGTGTTACCTGAAAACCTGGAGCTCTGATAGAAGACCTGTCAAAGACCCGCAGTCTTGTTTCTCTATTCATTTTAGTTGTACTAAGATGAATTGAGAGCAGAAGCAGATTTGCGGATGGAAGGATGCTCGATGATCAAGGCAGAGATTCGCAATTCCACAATTCCATAAAGAACTGCCGAAGGCATGAGGAACCAGACTCAAGTTTATTGTTTTTCTTCTCACCATATGAGCTGATGGACAATCGTGGATCGACTACTTGAGCTTGGAAGGATCCTTGAGATTTATGTTATGAATGGATTGACACTTTTGATGACGTACGTTACTTCTGATAGATATCCTATGATTTCTGTTACTCTTACGAGTAGTTCCGTTTTCCTCTTGGTTATATTTCTTGATTATGTTGCGTCTTTACGAGTTTCACTTGTCTTGCCGACATTGTTCCGTTATTGATCTTTGACTAGGGCCAACCCTAAGTCTTAGTTGGACTATTTGGTGGTTTATAGATTTGGTTTCACGATCTTGAGATAGAGTATGACCATCATGAGGGCATATTATGTGAGGCTAGTATTATGACGCCTGATCAACGTGATAATACTGACGTCATATAAGTGCACTTATTGTGTTCATAGGATATCTTGAGTAGTGCCTAAGAGAAGCTTTAGATTTTTGTTTTGTTGGCGACTATCTGCGATTAGTGAGACTTTAGGTTCTTTCGACCTATACGTTTGATCTTCGAGAATATGTTTGTTGACCTTTGTATCTTGATAATGATCTTAGGGTTCATTGTAGAGCTTTCTACCGTCCGATGTTATTGATTGAATTATCTTCTATCTACTTGAATGCCTTTGTTCATTTTGAGGGGTACGCCTGTGTTTTGCAACTTCTACAATTTGCGTCTGTGAGACCGTTACTTTTGGATTGTTTGATTAAGGACCGGATTTATATGGAACCAAATCAAGATTGTTTGATTCTGGTACGTTTCGGAAAAGGTTTCCTATCGTCTAACTCTACCTCCTCAGCTGTCGCATGTTCATAACATCTTCCGAGTATCTCTTCCTAGGGAACCACTCTTATCATTCCTTGCATGTGACACCCTACTCGTTTGATTTGAAGTCACTTGTTATGTTCTTGGAAAACCATATTAGATCGACAAGATAGAGTCATGAGAAACCAAGTCTTCGTGTTTGGCATAATTTGATACGTTCCCATTTGATTTGCATATCTTCAATTTCGCGGATGAAATTTTCTTTTTAGAGGGGAAGGAATTGGTAAAACCCAAAAACAGTTTCCGTAAAAATCTGTTAAAAATTGCAACTTGTGATATTGAAGATTCAACCTAAGTGGATGTACGTATAATTTAAACTTAAAATACAAAAAAAGACACAACTTATTTATCAGTCACGATGTTACATTTATGATTTTAATGGGCATTGACAATTTAACATTTACAAGATAAATTGGCGAATGTGTTGTTACACAACTAAACCCTGAATAAGAGACCAAGGTCCTTTGGGGATTGAAAAAAAATAAAAATAAATCAAAAGGCTTTGATCTCTCTATTTAACTTGATATCTTAACAAATTAGGGCTCCACAAATACGGCCTATGACCTCAAAATTTCCCCATATTCGGTTTCATAAAACCCAATATTCACCACCATTGACAAAAAGAAAGAGATCAATCCCAGATTCACGTCCTCAATTTCGGCCCTTTCTATTATTGGAACCCTCCATTCGTCCTTTCATAATGAATATTCACCATATTCCATTTAACACATTTAACAAAGTTACAAAAACTCTCTAAACCCTAGAACTAAACACAAACCGGCGGCTACTATGTTTTTGTCCCATCTCTCGTTTGAATCAAGAAGTGCAAGGAGGCTTGTGGGTGTAGTTTAAAGCTTGTGGGTCGTGGGTGAGGCTGCTGGGTCAACAAGGAAACAACAGACGTGGGCTTATTGATTTCTGTCGAGGGGTTTTATTTCTACCTCGACGTGGTACCTTGAATTGGTACTTGAACGTGTATCTTTCCTTATATCTCGCATCGAAGGTAACAACTTCTAACCATGTTCGATTTCTTCTTCTAAGTTTCGACCAGATTCTGTTATGGGTACACCTTGGCGAGTCAGTTTATCATTTGAATACCTAACACATAAAATCATATTGTTACCTCATAAAATAACGATTCGAGTGAACATATATTATCGACTATAGCATGCGCATTTTAACTCGACTTGAGCTTGATAATTTTATTTGCTACATATTCGAATATAAGGAATAGGATAAAACATGATTATTCAACAAGAAACGCCAGGCTTGTTACTGATCGCGAAGGCTGTAGGAGTTTATGTGTGTATCGTGAGTATGGTGTGGCATGTTAACATAGCTCGTTAGGCGACGTATTCATGTTGATGTCGAACATGTACCTTGTCTAGTTAGTGTGGGTGTGTGACGAAATCAGGTCTTACATTTGGCAGGTGAGTGTGCATGGTTGTGTTGTGTTGCATGTGAAATGTATGTACATAATAGGTGCTGCTGGAATTGTGTGTAGAGATAGTGTCAAACAAGTTCGAATATGAATTAAAAGGGTGTTAGCGTGTGTGGGTTTATGTGAGGTCGTATAGGTGTGTTGTTGTCTTGATATGTATGAATTTGTGAGTCAATTACGTCCTAAACTTGTCTAATTATGTGACTGAGTCGAAATTAAAGAGAATAGAAGGTTATGATTTCATGTGAGGCGTATGTATTTGTGTCTTGCTTATTCTTGTAGTTGTGTGTGATTGTTGTCGTACGGTAATCAATGTAAACCAGTTAATGCTTTGTAATGTTATTAGAAACGATTTACTGTTTGTTTATGTTATTTAGTATTGGGTCGAATGGGTCAGAAAAGGCATGTGTATGTTTGGGCCGAACCAAACAGCCTTTTAGATAAGTTAGTTATTAGTTTGACAGTTATTGACAGTTATCTTTGAAGCGACATAATGATTGGCTTGATAAGTCATGTCGTTTCAATAAGTATAAATAGGGTTAGATCGAGTCTATGTAAACACATCCCTTTATTCTCAATATCAATATCAGTGTTTATATACATATTTTGTTTCTGCAAATTCAGTCTCACACATATACAAACCATGGTGAATTACAAGCGTGTAATGGAATGCAATTGGCTTCAACTTAAACCCGTGAACGATTGCCAACATTGGTATCAGAGCTTATGTTCTGATCCTTGGGCGAAGCAATTGCAAAGGCACGCTAAGGTTACTCTCAACAAAAAGCACTTGCAAAAAGAAACTCCCCCCAATACCCCACGATGGGCCAAACAGAAAAAATACTTATCCCCTAAAGGAAAACAGTTACTAAGGCAGAAGGTTGAGGAAGTTGTGTCCTACAATTCCTCAAAATCACAACCGACTAGCAAACAAACAGGAGAAAGCAGTAGGCTATCCAGAAAGGAGAAACGTGCGCGTTGCTATATATTTATGAAACGAGGGCACATTTATTGGAAGTGTATGAACAAGGAGAGTAACACCAAGAATCAGGAACCAAGCATGGCCAATCCAACGACACCAAAAGTCCAGAAAAATCTCAAATATGGACCAGAGAGAGTACATGTAACCACCGATTACATGGTGGAGGGTTCGGATCAAGGAAATTGGAATGATATTTGGTTTGTTAGTAGCGCTTACAAAAGGCATATGATTCCCACAAGGACTTTATTCAGAAGAATGATAGAAAGGTTCAAGATGGAAAGGACCGAAGAACGAGAAAAGAAATTCATCTTTTCTTATGGGGTTGGTGAGGCGCATGTGGAAACGAAGGAGGGTAGTTTGGTGATACCCAATGTGCTCTATACACCGGAGATCACATTAAACATATTGAGCATCGATCAGTTAGAAGAACAAGGTTTTATTGTGACTTATGGTAATGGAACATGCAGTTTAAAGTATATGTTTGATAATGGAAAGAGGCCATTGGAAGTGCAAGATGAAGGCATGATGGCAAAGGATGAAGGAAGCATGGTAGAAAGTCACAACAGGTTTTTGGATGAATACTTTCAGTCGATTGATCCAAAAGATGAGGGTTCATTGATCAAAGGAATGGAAGATCTCAAGATGGAAAAAGGTGATGTTCAAGATTATATTGATAACGAGTATTTGAGTTTGAATGGGACGTTATACGCAATGAAGGATCTGCTAGGAGATTTACCACCGGTCATAGGGTGATAAAGGTAGATTTATTGGGATTATACAAGTTTGTGGATAGTTTGGGTGGATACATGGACGTTACACTCAACAACAAATGGAACAAGGTTGCACACTTATTAGGATTGACACAAGATGATCAAGAGACAGTCAAAGAGGTGTATAAAGAATACATTGGCATGATTAAAGTGTACTATGAAGAGGCAAAGAGGGTGCAAGGAAAACCAGTTGTGGCGGATGGCAGAGGTGCTGCAGACATTCATGGACCACAGGTTGATGCACAGGTTGATGCTGAAGTACAAGAAATGCAAGATGGAACTCCAAGGAAGAGAAGCAGGACTTCAAGAGAAGATGTCAAAGTGGAAGGCAACAAGGAAGCAACAAATGAAGATAAAGAAGCAAGCACATCAAGCAATGATGATTTCATCATCATCATTTGAAGAAGGAAACCAAGAAGCATTGGACGCATAACATTCAAGCATTAGGGAGGAGATGTAAACCAGTTAATGCTTTGTAATATTATTAGAAACGATTTACTGTTTGTTTATGTTATTTAGTATTGGGTCGAATGGGTCAGAAAAGGCATGTGTATGTTTGGGCCGAACCAAACAGCCTTTTAGATAAGTTAGTTATTAGTTTGACAGTTATTGACAGTTATCTTTGAAGCGACATAATGATTGGCTTGATAAGTCATGTCGTTTCAATAAGTATAAATAGGGTTAGATCGAGTCTATGTAAACACATCCCTTTATTCTCAATATCAATATCAGTGTTTATATACATATTTTGTTTCTGCAAATTCAGTCTCACACATATACAAACCATGGTGAATTACAAGCGTGTAATGGAATGCAATTGGCTTCAACTTAAACCTGTGAACGATTGCCAACAATCAACTCATGGGTGTCGTCATGGTATTAAAAGGGTGTAAAGAGTTAAACCTTTAAAAAAAATGTGTCGCGTTAATTTTGTCACCTTGATAGGATTTTCTTTAATATTGTTTCGAGTTCCTTTTGTCTTTATTCGATTAAACCTTAAGTTCCTAAAATTGATACTTAAAACCCTAAACGCATTAATTAAACATTTAACTTTAATCAATAATGAGTTATGAACCATTTAATATACTTTGGTCTTATTAGAAACTCTAATGTGATTATTTATGAGTTTTAACCTAAACTTAATAAAACGGAAAAGTTACTTAGAATGGTTAAACCACTTAAAATGGGAACTTACTATAAATGAGAAGTTACTAAAAATAGAAAGCCGACTAAAACGAGTAATCTGATTTAAAACAGGTTATTAATAAATAGCCGATCACTAATTCGTGTAGATTCGCTGAAGAAGAAGTGACTCCCTATTCTTTTGTTATGGTTTCGTTGGCGGTTTAAGGTACAGATATTCTGACCTATCTACAGGTTTCTCGTACACTCTTGTCTCTCCTCTTCCTTTGATATCTTGAACCTTGTTATATTCCCTTGATTATTGAGCCTTGTTATGTTCCCTTGATTATTGAACCTTGTTATATTCCCTTGATTATTTAACCGTGCTATGTCCCCTTGATTATTGAACCTTGCTATGATCCTTTTAAAACTGAACCTTGCTTGAAACTTACACTATGATTCTTGAACCTTGAAATAACCTTGTCGGTGACTAAACCGGTCATGATATGATAATATTGACTTGAACCTTGATTTGAACCCTATTGTTAAAATCACTTACTTCGATCTTGGACTTATACTTGACTGAAAACTATACTATGATACTGATTCAAACCTTGCTTGAACTTGATATAAACCCTTGATATTTTGAAAGTCTTTTATATTATAACCGGATGTGAAAACTTTTAGTTAATCATATTATGAAAATGTTTTTGAGGAAAAACTATTTTTAAATGAGGGTTATGAACATTATGTAACACCATTATATGAAGCTCCACTAATTTATGAGTATTTATTTTAAGGACTACCTCATTAAAACCTTTATTCCATGAGAACCATTATTAAAGACTTCTTTTAAAGGAACATTTGACATAAACATTTGAAATTGAACCCTTGCCATAACTTTTAATTCTGCGACACTAATATGCAAACCTCTACATTGAACTTAGGGACGAGAACCCTTTACACTAAACTACGTACTCTCTCACTTATTGAACACTTTACTTGAACCTTACAGCCATGAAAGCACAAAACCCCCCTTTCTCAGTTGAACACTTGTATAAACCTTCATCTTCGAACCTTTTTACTAATGCGGCCTTGATAATAAACCTTTTGATTTAATCTTGCAGTTAACTTTGATATGAAATTTGACTTTGAACCACTTCGGATTATGAGCTCTTGGACTTGAACCACTTGATATGAACTTGTACTTGTTACACTGATATTTGCACTTGACCCCTTGACCCACAAGTTGAGACTACAAGCACCACTTGTAATACTTGGTATTACTTGATTGTGGAGTAGCACAACCATAGCATTGATGCGATCAATGCTATACTCTAGTGCTGGTTGGAGAGTATGTACCACACCGTCCCCTACTTGATTATCGACTACTGCTATGATTATGACTTGTTTTACAAGGGGCGTATGGATGCATCAGATTTGTCTTGACTTGATACTTGCTTGGGCTACGGTCATTAATGATTATGATCTTGGACTACATGTATATATTTACTTGGTGGCCGGGGCTTGAGTGCATTCGCAACGCCCTCACATCTTTGGGAGCTAGCTACTCCAACCCTTGAAGGTATTCCCTCATATTATACTTGGTATCCCGAGGTCTCCCCTCCGGATGCATGGTTACTTGATTACTTGACTTGACTTGACTTGATACTTGATTGGATTTGGGCTCGTGGTGGATAACTGACCTGACCATTATACCTTTATAACTTACACCTTTACAACTTTAATACATGTTCTTCTTACTTCGGTTGTACTTCTTTTATGCCTTACTTTATCCTTCCTTTGTCTTATATATATCTCATTCTATATTGCTTGTTACTTTCATATCTGTTCACTGGGCTCTCGTAGCTCAGCCGCATTTCTTTTCCTGCGGCAGGTTTTAGTAGGAAGCTGGGTTATGAGTGAAGAGTGCATTGGACTTAGAAGACTTTACATTGATAGCTTTTGGATTAGTAGGGGCTTTTGTACATTCCAGACTTACTCATTTGTACTACTTTCTTTTGTACTTGTACTTCAGCCTCCCTTGTAACCTTGATACTCATTTGTATTACTTGAGATGTATGCTTGTGCTTGCTTTGATATGTCACCATAATGTGGCACTTCTACCCTTATCGGGTTGGGGTGTTACAGCTATTAACACCACGATTAGTAGATAATGGGGCCACCGGTGCTTGTTGATTAACAACAGAATGAGTATGTTTAGGGCCTACTTTCCTATCAAACTTAGCAAAACCGAGCAATATTAGCGTGTAAACGCAATTTGCCAATCCAAACCCCATTCAATGAATCAATTAGGGCTTCCTTATTATCAATACCACTGTATCGACAAAAACCAAACATTTGGCCAAATTTGTTTTTGTGATTGGCAATGTAAACCTCAACAATCGTACCTTTTTTACCACAAATGTTTGAAAGCTCTCGAACCGAAAGGTGTGATGGGAAGTTAGAGACATATACCGATAGCGTATTATTAGCAGAGGGCCCTAGACGTTCAAAAACCTAGCGTCTCTTCCTATAAGAAATCTCCTTGCATTCTGAATCTCCCATTGAAAACGACAAGTTTGGATTGAAAATTGATTATGAAAAGGATTATTGGATTGAAGGGAGATCTGAACTGATGAGATGATTTGATTTAATTGGGTTTAATTGAAAAAAATTAAGGGTTTTGAAAAGGGGATCTGGTTAGACGCCATGGATCTGGTAATTTTTTTGAAAAGGATAATACATAGATATAACTTGGAATTTGATTGTTTTCAAGTGTGTGTAATTGAAAACTACTCCCTCTGTCCCAATTTATTTGTCCAGTTTTGATTTTCAAAGTCTTTCTTTGTCAATTTTGACCTTAAATATGTTTGTTTGTGTTGTTTAATATTTGATGCAAAATATATGAATAGATTGAGTTTTAAGTGTATTTTTAATTTGTATAATTTTCATCAAATATTATATAACACAAATAATAATACTTACGGTCAAAGTTGACAAAGAAAGACTCAAAAAGTCAAAACTGGACAAATAAATTGGGACGGAGGGAGTATATGATTACCAAGAGAACCAACCAACCTCAAATGAGAGGTATACATGAGTATTTATAGTATCCAAGTCTATGGCATAACTAACTTTGGGCTTATACATATTTGGCCCCTAGACTTTGGAATAACATGAATACAAGAACTAAATAACTTGAAATGATATACTATCGCAACCTATTACATGACATAAATGACCCAACACTTTATATAAATAAAATACATTGCAAACAAATGTCTTTTGAAGTGACTTTTTATTTATTAGTAAAACTGAGTCGGTTTGTATGTCATATTATTTTTTTTGCATGTGATAGTTAAAAATTGCAGTTCTAAAAGAAATAAAAAGAAAATTATTTTGTTTGCTGAGTAAACATAATAATGCCCCCATACTTTGTTACTTACATTGCTGGCTAACAACGAAGTAATAATTACAACATTAGGAACTTGTTGAATGTTTGAATGTTTTGGATCCTAATGGTGGCTTACAGCAGTTCATAACGTGGTACTCCTAGTTTTGTAATATCTGGGTGAAACTCTCAAACATCCATCAAGTTCCACGCCATGAATAATGAATTGTTGATAATACTACTAAACCATCAAACCAAAGAAAACTATGCAGTAATCTAAGAAACTAGCATGGTAGGTGGTAGTGACAACGCGATATTAGACAATGGTGGTCAATAAGAATGCGCGTGTACCGAGGGTGGACGATATTAATTTTGGGAAAAAAAANAAAAAAAGCCTAATCTAACATATTGAAGTCTAATTTAGAGCAGAAAGAAACAAGGTAAATGACAATTTTCACCTCTTCAAATCACAAGTGATCACATAAATAAGTTGTATATAAAAGGGTAAATTGCAAATTTTGTCCTTAATGTTTTCAAAAATTGCAAGAAAATCATCGATTTTTTTTCCCAAATTTGTCCCTGAAGCTGATGTTGCGCTCATATTAGCCACCGAGAGCGTTAAGTGGCCTCACCCGATTTTGGTTATGTTCCAATATTCACGTTTTCTGTTTTTCAGTTTTCTGTAATTAATGTTTGAAATAGTTCTTCAATCAATATTTGAAATCTTTCCATAATAAGAAATAAAAAGTCTGAATTGTAAGCCTTTTTAATTATAGAATAGTCCCAAATGCATTATAAAGAAGTAAAGATACATAAATATAACGTATAGACTATCATACGTTAGTGATACAAACGTTCATTTATATCGATGCTTAACACAAATCTCAGTGCTAACTGTAAGAGTAGTATATAGCATAAAATTATAAGGTCTTATATAAGTTTTAATTTCACTTGACAATTTTATAGAACAAAAAAGTCATAAACTTCACCGAACGGGGTATTTTTATAATATTATTTCCTAAACGGATAGTTATATATCTCAACGCTTGTAGAACTAGCATTTCAAAAAGTAGCGTTTAAAGAAAACTCGAACACTAAACGCTCATCGACAAACAAGCTTTTATTTGTAAATGTTGAACGTTAAATGCTACAAAACGCTCCTAAATGCTTCTAGTCAAACACTACATTAGTTCGAAAGTTTTAGTAGAGATAAGAACGTAACTTCTATCAAGTGATGTAATTTTCAAATATATA